>CATIWR010005082.1:0-10979 GCA_949677035.1 Omphalea diandra | reverse complement strand
TTTTTTTTTTTTTTTTTTTTTTTTTTTTTTTTTTTTTTTTTTTTTTTTTTTTTTTTTTTTTTTTTTTTTTTTTTTTTTTTTTTTTTTTTTTTTTTTTTTTTTTTTTTTTTTTTTTTTTTTTTTTTTATTTTTTTTTTTTTTTATTATTTTTTTTTTTTATTTTTTTTTTTTATTATAAATATTTATATATAATAACACACCCCCCCCCACCCCCCCCCCCCAACAGCCCCACCGCACACACACCCCCCCCCCAAGTTCTCACGCCCGCTCCCTCTTCATTGTCAAGACCACCCGAGCCCTATGACTTAGGTTTGACCTATGTAGTCCAACAATCTTCCCCTTTTTTATTTTGACAACTTAGATTGATCCTAAGGGAAAACAAATGCATGAGTTTTGAAGTTGTGAAGTTGGAATGGTGAATGATTCAATGAATACTTAAAAATTTCTAGACAAAGTTCAAAGTGAAATTTTCTAAGTTTGACATTCAACCAATCAAAATGAAATTTCTAAGTATGACTACAATGGTCCCCCTCAACTTATGTTATTTTCTTACAAATCCCTTTAGATTCTTTCTTGAATCTTTCTCTCCTTCTTTGGCAAGATCAAAAAGAGGGTTTATAAGGGAAAAGAACAAATGCATAATAAATAGATAAGTGTTCATAGGTGCAAATTAATAAGAATTGCAATGATAAAAGTAAATTCAATCAATCACATAAGACAAAGAATTTCAAAAACAAACATTTTTATTTACTTATAAGCAAGCTGTGGGAACAATAACTGTACAGGAATAAAATAAAGAAAAAATACAAAGAAATCATATTCTAGAAGATTAGAGAGTCATCATCATCTCTAGAATCATCTTCCTCGTCATCGTTGCCTCCGCCTTCAGCTTCGTCGCCTTCCTTAATTTCTTCATTGCCTTCCTCTTCCGAGATATCCTCATTCTTAGCAAAATCAGGAAGATGGCAAGGAGGAACACCTAATTTCTCTTGCAAATCCACCATATCGCTGTGAAGGTGGGAGATGAGAAGGAATCTATGTTTCATCATTCTCATCATCTTGTCTAACTTGTGGTTGATAGTGGTAAGAGATAGTTTGGTTTTGGGTTTTGGTTGAGGATGAGGGACTGGTAGGCTTCCTTCTTCAATGATGAGCCTCTTCCTTTTGCAAGCTTAAGATATCTCCATCTTCTTGGCCACAGAGGCACCTAGGGTATATGCGTATGTGTCCAGGTGTATGGCTTTGACATTTATCAAGTAGGTGAGGTCAAGGAAGTTTTAAGAAGGGAGGAGTTGCTTAGTGAGGAATTTTTCATTTTCCTCATTAAGAGCTCCAATAAAGCGGTAGATTGTTGTCACATGTGATGGGAGAAGGAATTAGCTCTTTGGTTTGGTGTTCAAATGGATCAATTGATCCACAAGATAATGATCGATTTGGATAAGTTTATTTTTAACAAGGCAAAACAAGAAGGCTAAATCCTTTTGAGACACTTATTCATTACCATCACCTATATCATTTTATGAAAAAGGTGATGATATGATGGAGTATCCAAAAGGGAAGGGTTTTGATGTATTTGGCTAGGAAAGTTTTTGGGTCATGTTTGGTCTCAATTGAAAATTTGGACCAAAAATCAAAATAGATTACATCAAGTGCGGACATAATGAATGAAATATTTTCTCTGACTTAAAGGTTAAAGAGGTTTGATAATTGCTCAAAACTAATGAAATAAGGATCCCCAAAAGCACAAAATACTAACCTATATTGCCCATCTCGTGATTCTGCTTTGCGACTAAGTGTTACCGTGCACATGAATTCCCTTACGACTTCCTCGTAACCAGGTTCATCCTGAAAGATGAACTCATTCCATCCCAAGTTGGAGAGGAATGCTTGTATCTCGTCATTGATCCCAAGGGTCTCCAGTAAAAAGGTAGATGGTATTTTGTTTGGGAGGATGATTTTGGAAGAGTTGGCTTTGAAACATTCCTTCTCCTCCTTTGTGATTCCTTTCATAAGATGAAAGGCTAGAGGTGCAGATGGTTAGACTACTGCCTTGCCCTTTTCTGCTTTAGAAATCTTCTTAGGAGCCATTGAGAAAGTAGAGAGACTTAGAGAATTTAAAGAGTTTGGAAAGAAATAATTGAGTTGAAGTATAATGAAGTGATAAAAATTACTATTTAGGGGGTTTATCTAGCCATTTGAAGGGTGTGAAAACAACTAGAAACGACTAGAATGGGATTACATAAGAGTTGGAAACGGTTGGCATTCAAATCACTTAATTGTATGGCAGTTACTAGATTTCACGACCATTAAATCCATAGTCGCGATCACTAATTTTGAAAAATGTGAGTAATGGGCAAAAAATCCTCAGGAATTAGTGCATGCAATGGTAAAAAATTTGAATATTTGACTGAATTTGCAGTGGAAAGAAAATTTGCGATCACAAATTGACGTTTGTTAGCCAGGTGAGATGAACCTTTAATTCATGACCAGAGTCAAGGATAGCGATCACGAATTACAAGGCAAGAAGGATAATGATGAAAAAGTAAGATTTGACAATTAAAGTGATGATCCACATTAATAAATTGATGCTTAATTTATGCAATTTGATATAGAAAAGCACAATTGCAATTAAAATTAAGACATCCAATGATTAATATAACATACAACCAATACACATAGCAATCAAACAAAAGATCAAACTTTTCATTTTAGGGAGCTTCCATCAAGCATTCCCAATTCTCTCTTAATGAAGTTTAACCTTTCTTGATTGAGAGGTTTAGTGAAAATATCCACAATTTGATGATTTGTGCCTATAAATTCTAACACAACATCACCCTTTTGGACATGATCTCTGAGAAAGTGATGTTTAATATCTATGTGTCTACTCCAAGAGTGTTGGATGAGATTCTTAGAGAGATTAATTGCATAGTGTTGTCACATTTGATAGGAATGTGATCAAAATCTTTGCCATAGTCTTTAATTATTTTTTCATCCATAACAATTGGGTGCAACAATAATCTGCTACAACATACTCTATTTCAGCGGTGGATAAGGCAACTGAAACTTGCTTCTTGCAAAACCAAGACACTAAGCATTCTCTTAAAATTTGGCAAGTTTTTAAAGTGCTTTTTCTATCTAAAAGACTACCAACGTAATCCGCATCCGAGTAGCCTATATGAGACTAAAAGATGAATCCTTAGGATACCATAGTCTTAAGTGCAATGTGGCATGCAAATATTTGAGAATTCTTTTAACAATGTTTAAATGTGATTTTTTAGGAGAGGATTGAAATCTAGCACACATACATACACTAAACATAAAGTTAGGTCTTGAAGTAGTAAGATAAAGTAGAGAATCGATCATACCTTGATATCTCTTTTCATCAATTGTCTTACCCAATTCATCTTTGTCCAATTTGATGGTACCACTCATGAGTGTTTTTACTACTCTGCTTCTATACATACCAAGCTTATTGAATATGTCTTTTATGTATTTGGCTTGGTTGATGAAGATCTCTTCTTTAGTTTGCTTGATTTGTAAACTAAGGAAAAACTTGAGCTCTCCCATAATGCTCATTTCAAATTTCCTAGTCATACACTTAGCAAAATTCTGACAAAGAGATTTATTAGTAGCACAAAAAATGATATCATCAACATAAATTTATACTATAAGTGTATCATGTTTATGCCTTTTTACAAACAAGGTAGTGTCCACCTTTCCTTTTTTAAAATCATTTTTCAAAAGAAATGAACTAAGCTTTTCATACCAAGCTCTTGGAGCTTGTTTCAACCCATATAAGGCTTTTTTTCAATTTAAAAACATAATTCGGAAAACTATTTGATTCAAAACCAAGAGGTTGCTTAACATAAAATTCCTCCTCAATAACTCTATTTAGAAAAACATTTCTGACATCTATTTGAAAAAGTTTAAAATTCACATGAAATGCATAGGCTAAAATAATCCTAATTACCTCTAACATTGCAACAAGGGCATATGTTTCATCATAGTTTATGCCTTCCTCTTGGTTGTAACCTTTTGCAACTAATCTAGCTTTATTCCTAGTGATGAATCCTTGCTCATCTAACTTATTTCTACACACCCATTTGCAACCTACAATTGGGGGTTCCTTAGGCCTAGGAACAAGTTTCTATACATTTATTTCTCTTGAATTGGTCAAGTTCCTCTTGCGTAACAATCACCCAACTTTCATCATTAAGAGCCTCATCAATTGATTTTCACTTAAATTGAGAAATAACGACAAGATTATTATCTAAAAGATTAAGTTGAGATCTAGTACTTCCACCCTTTGAGGTATCACCAATAATCAAATCTTTAGGGTGACGCTTAGAAAACCTCCAATCCTTGGGTAGATCTTGACTTGGCAATGTTTCTTATTGATGTTATGGTTCTTTATCTACTCTTGATGATTCACCTTGATCTTTGGCTTCATCTTCATCTCTTGTAGTGTGCTTCAATTCTAATTATTTAAAGTCACCTACAAGATCATCAACCAAAGAACCTTTCCCAAGATCATGTTTACTAGATTCATCAAAAACAACATTCATAGACTCTTCAACAACCGTTGAACTTTTGTTAAAGACTTTATAAGCTTTGCTAAAGGTGGAATAACCTAAGAATATACCTTTATTAGTTTTTGAATCAAATTTCCCAAGATTATCCTTGGTGTTTAATATATAGCACTCGCATCCACGTACTCTTAGGTATGATATCTTGGATTTTCTACCATTCCACAGCTCATAAGATGTTTTATTGAGAATGAGACATTTAAAAACTCTATTTGCTATATAACATAAGGTATTAATGGCTTTGACCCAAAAACAATTTGGTAAAGAATACTCATTGAGCATAGTTCTAGCCATTTCTACTAGTGTTTTATTTTTTTCTTTCTATAACACCATTTTGTTGTGGTGTTATAGGGGTTGAAAAATTATGAAAAATTCCATTCTCTGAACAATATGATTCAAAAGCTTCATTTTGAAATTCCTTTCCATGGTCACTTCTTATAGAAGAAATGAAGTAACCCTTTTCATTTTGAATTGTTTTTGCAAAACTTTTGAAAGCATCAAACGTATCATACTCATGAGCTAGAAAAGATACCTAAGTAAACCTAGAATAATCATCAACTAGGACCAGGGCATAATGTTTTCCACCTAAACTATCACTCCTAGTAGGTCCTATCAAGTTCATATGAATTAGTTGAAGAGGTTTAAATGTACTTACAACATTTTTAGCTTTAAAGGAAGATTGATGTTGCTTTCCCATTTGGCATGGACCACATGGCTTGTCTTTTGAGAAAATTAGCTAGGAAAGACCTTCCATTCGCTTTCTTTTAGATAAGCTTTGTAAGAGCTCCATGCTAGCATGTCCAAATCTTCTATGCTATAGCCAAGCTTCATTATTAAGAGACATAAAACACTTAAAAGATTGGTTAGCCAAATTATCTAAGTCAATTAAATAAGTATAACATTTCCTTTCACCTTTGAAAACAACTTTTTTATCCACTAATATGGTAACTTGGCATTCTCTAGGATTAAATGTGACTTTATTACCTTTGTCGCATAATTGATTTACATTTAGCAAATTATGTTGCAAGCCATCAACTAACAAAACATCTTTAATCAAAGAGCAACCATTCTTACTAATGGTTCCAATGTCAATTACCTTACCTTTGGCATCGTCACCAAATATGACAGTACCACCTTCCTTTTCCTTTAGGGCCATGAATAACTTTCTATTGCCCGTCATGTGTTTTGAGCATCCACTATCCATATGCTAGTCATTTGATTCATTGGTGGCTGTCAAAGATCCCTACATAACACAAATAAATCATTTCTTCTTTGGTTCCCAAACATACTTGGGTCTTAAAGGGTTAGGTACTGAAGGGTCCTCCAATTTGAGGTGAGCCTTCCTAATGTATCAATAAATATTAATATGTTCATATTTCATGCAATAATGACATTGGAGTTTAGACTTATGAGTCTTTCTCCTATGTACAATCTTAGTATGAGTAGGAGGCCTTCTCATACTTTGGTTGTGGGAGTGTATGCAAGTACATGAGTGATGAGAAGAGAATTTTTTATGTTTGTGTGTTTGAGCATGCTTTTTATTATAAATGTAAGAATAATTTACTCTTTGAGCCTTGGGGGCCTTTCTTTTCCATTAGTCATAGGTGGCTCAGTGCTAGGAGCACCTTTCTTCCCCATGACCTCAACAAAGTTTGAGGTGTTGATGCTTTATTGAATGTAGTGAGTGAACAAGTAGATGAAGAGGCTCCATTGAAGCCTAGACCATGCCTAACTAAAGAAGGACTTTGAGATACTACAAGTGTATCCAAAACTTCATTTCCCTTGTGGAACTTCGATATAAAGTTCCTAAGCTTAATGACTTCACCCTTTAGTGAGTCATTTTCATTTCTCAATGAGGTTAGGGATGAAGATGACTTGGTTAGACTCTCTAAGGACTTTTTAAGTTCTTCATTAGAAGTCCTCAACTCACTTACAAGATTGTTAAGGGATTTGTAATCATCCTTTAATTTTGAGCATTTTCTCTTTTAAGTCTTCATTTGTGACTTATATTTGTCACATCTCATTGTGAGAGCTTCTAGAAGCTCTTCATCTACATCATCTAAATCATCATAATTAGAATGAGAATGAGATGAAGTGTTTACCTTATTAGGAGAATCCTTTTGAGCCATGAAGCATATGTTAGCAATCTCTTCATCTTCCTCAACCTTACTTGAGCTATCATCCCAAGTGGCTTTGAAGCTCTTCCTCTTCTCTTTGTCCCCTTTATTATTCTTCTTTAACTTTGGACAATCATACTTATTATGACATTGCTTGCTATACTCATAGCAAGTGAATTCAGTTGATCTCTTTTTGGGATTAGGAGTAGCTTTCTTGAAGTTTCTTCTTTCTTTTCTTCTTTTAATAAACTCCTTGGTCCTTCTAGAGAGCATTGCTAGTTCCTCTTCCTCCTTGTCCCTTTCTTCTTCACTTGAAGTAACCTCCACTTCTTTCTCCTTAGATGTAGACTTGAGTGCTAAGGTCTTCCTTCTTATTTGTCAGATTTTTCTCCTTTGCCCCTCATTTTCTTCATCTCTTCATCTTTCTTTAAGTCCAACTCATGAGTTAAGAGTTTGCCTATCAAGACATCTATTGGTACCTTCCCTATTTTTGAGTTGGATTCTTAGATACTATATACTCTAGCACCAAATTTCTCAAGAGGTAAAGACTTTAGAATTTTAGAGTTTACCTCATGATTTTTTAGAATCCTACCAAACTTCTTCATGTTGATAATGATTGCTAAGAGTCTATTAGTCATGTCGGTGATACTCTCATCCTCCTTCATCATGAATAACTCCCATTTTGTCATATACATCTCTAGTCGGCTGGATTTCACCGAGGGTGTGCCTTCATGATAGTTCTCCAATGCTTTCCAAATGACAATATTATACCCTTCCAATTTCTTCTCTTGAGAGAGAGTTTAGAAGGATTGTCATGGCTTTCTTATTCTTGCCATTGGATCTTCTATGTGCTTCAACCCATTCTTCTTTAGGGATTAGTTCTTCACTCCCATCTACCACTTTGATGGGTGACTTCCATTCTTTAACAATAACATCCCATAAATCTACCACATCCATATCTAGATAGATCTCCATCCTATACTTCCAATGAGTATAGGCAGCTCCATCAAAATAAGGCTTAAGGTATGAGTGAATTCCTTCTTATGCCATTGATCTTTACTCACTCAATTAAGGTTTTTAGTAAGACTTGGCTCTGATACCACTTGCTGGCCTTGGCACCAAGAAGGGGGGGTTGAATTAGTTCTTAATTTAAAAATTAAAAAGAGGGTTAATGTGTTTAAGAAGATAAGTAGGAGAAGAAAAAAAAATTGACACAAGTGTTTATAGTGGTTTGGGTGTTAATTAAACCTACATCCACTCCCCAGTTCTCTATAATTGGGTATTTCACTCAACTCAATAGGTGTTTCCAAGCTCACACCAAACTTTTACAACTTGTGTTTATGGTTCACACAACAACCTTACACTTTGTGTTTTCTAGGCTCACACAAAAACCTCTTATAAGTGTTTTCAAGGCTCACACTAAAACCTCTCACAAGTGTTTTCAAGGCTC
The DNA here is from genome assembly GCA_949677035.1 of Omphalea diandra. NCBI lineage: Eukaryota > Viridiplantae > Streptophyta > Magnoliopsida > Malpighiales > Euphorbiaceae > Omphalea > Omphalea diandra. The sequence continues at coordinate 2,826 of CATIWR010005082.1, read as the reverse complement.
ATACTAAAACCTTTTACAATGATGTTTATTGCTTACACAAAATAATCACAAACACATAAATGAGAATTGAAAGTATAAGTAACAAATTAGCAAGAGATTGGTTAAAAACAAATGAATTCTCTTTTTATTTCATCTGTTTGGTGGAGTATTTATAGCTCATATCCACCAAAGATATGTTGGACTAAAACTATTAACAAATCTCCAAGATGTACTAGACAGATTTAACATTAAATGCTTGTCAGGTGGAAGTTGTGATTGCTACTATCATTTCACGGTCGTAAATTTTCAATGTCCATTATAGAGCCAAAAATTTTGGCAGAAAACCTCATTTCTGTCTAACGGCTAGTCCACGTTTTAGCTTTCCATTGGTTATCCAGGAAAATATAGCCGTTGTGTTTTAACCACTATCAAAAGTCGCGGTCGCGAGATACCTAAGTTTTGGGCACAACTGAGACCGCGAATTTGTTTGTTTGGTGAGGAAGCTTCAACTCTTTGTGTCGCAGTCACTACTGAATTTTTGCCCTCGTGATTTTTGATATTTCAACGGATACCAGGGGCACCTGGCATGATATGGTTATGGCTTTGGTTCCCTTCATTGTCACTATAAAAGTCGCGGTCGCGACCATGGCACGACACTTACAGTAAATTCCTCTGTGACTAAGGATTTGCAATCTTTGAATGGTTCATGACAGTGAAATAGCCCGTGAATTCCTCTAGCCTATCTTCATCATTTCTTGTGATTGATTCGCTGTCGCGATTTACTATACACACGCCACAAATTTGAATGATCTTTACATTGTTGAAGATTTTGAATTCCATCCTACTTTTAATGAAAAATCTAACTTATAATCTGCAAAACAACACTTAATGAAAGTATTAGAATTGATCAATCTCTATTATCAAAATCAAAAAAGGTTCATGACTTAGGTTAAATTAACCTAGTCCAACATTGCCAATGAACATCTGTCAGATTATACATGAATTGATAGAGTTGATCGATTGCAAAAGGTTATAACCAGCCATGTAAAAGTGGCATACTACAATTCCACAACTAGTTGCCAATACTGCTTACCATTACATAAAAAAGAACCTGATGTTTTAGACAATGGTGGATTAAAAGCCAATGGCATCAAACATCCTTTCGCATCTAACATATACTTATATTAAATCAATAAGGTACCCGTTGGAGATATATTCACCTCAATGACAAGAAAGTAACTCAGAGAATCAATCTCTCATTTAGGAAATTCTTTTTATGGACAACATATAAAAGAATCAAGAAGGGTATTAGAGGTATTTGTTAGAATAATGTCATCGATATAAACTAACACAAAGAGAGTAGAGGAGCCTTATTGAAGAATGAGCAATGAAGACTTAGCCTTAAAGGACTTGAACCTGATTTAAAAAGAAAAGAAGTTAATCTGTTAAAACACTTATGTTGTGCCTGTTTCAACCCATAAAGTGACCTTTTTAAATGACATACATGATCTAATTTCTCAAGATCCACAAATCCTTTTGATTTTTTCATATAAACATTTTTGATAAGGTGACTATGAAGAAATGCATTTGAGATGTCGAATTGCTTCATCAGCTATTTACTCATGGTAGTAAAAGCAATGATTATCTGAATCGTAGTTACCTTAACTATAGTACTAAATGCCTCCTTATGGTCAATGCCTGACTATTGATTAACACCTTTGGTAACTCACTACAAAAATATGTTGGAATAGTGATGAAAATTTTTTGTAGCTAGTTACTGATACATTATTGAGGGAATAACGACGAAATCTCAAAAATTAGCAATGGATTTAAAATATGTTGCTAAATTTGTAGGTAAGATTGCACCAAGGTGGTGCCAATATCTTGCCAATGAACTGGCGATGAAAATTTTCATAGCTAAGTCTAGCAATGACCATTTTGTCACTAATTAGTGATGGAAGCAAGTCGCCGCTATTATAGTGACGAAATTTATATTGCTAATTTAATAAGGGAAAATTTCCCTCATTAGTTAGCAATGAAAAGCTTTCTATCACTAATTAGTGATGAAATTTCATCGTTAATATAAAATATAAAAAATTAATTAAAATTAATAAATATTATAAACTATTATAAATATTAAATGATTTATAAATATTATAAAAAAGGACAACTATTAGATTACATATAAATAATATTAAATAAAATAATATATTAATAATATTAAATTATAATATAATATTCTAAATAATAAATATAAGAGTGATAATATTAAATATATGGGTATAAATTAACCGAGACAACTTGCAAACTTCTCAAGATTAATCTAGCCGAACTTGAGTTACTCTAGTATTTAGAGAGTCAAATTCGAGTATTAAAATACTCGACTCAAGCCGCTCTCATAAATCTAATACGTTACATATTAACAAAGTCATTTGATTAGACTTGACCACAGTTTGATCCTAATAGGGTTTAATAAATTAATAATATTAATTGATTAAATAAATAGTATTGAATTATAATATAATATATAAATATAATAGTGTAAATATAATATTAAATATATGATATTAAAGAAGAATATTAAATTTAATATTAAATTACAGTAAAGTTAATATATATATAAATATATTAAAATAATGTATATAAATTAAATATTAAATTAAGAAAATTAATATATATTAAGAATAAATATATAAATAATATGTATATATTAGATAAATATTATATTATAATAATATAATATTTAATATTAAGAATATATATATATATATATATATATATATATATATATATATATATATATATTAATATATATATAATGTATTAATAATTAATAATATAAATTAA
>CATIWR010005063.1:0-18588 GCA_949677035.1 Omphalea diandra | reverse complement strand
TTGAAGAAAATGAGTAGCAAAGATTGAAAGCTTTAATTACTTGTAATAAATTTCTTAGCAACCTCATTCATGGCTATTTGGTGGAGCATTTATACCCAAACTTCACCAAAGAGACATTGCAGATCATAGCTCATCAAATCTTTGAGACATGCTTGATAGATTATGCATTAAATGCTTGACAGTCTCAATTTGCGTTTATTACTACTCATTAGCTGTCGCGAAATCCAAATTTCTGAAGGAAAATCTCATTTGTGTCTAACGGCTAGTCCACATGGCAATTTTTGATTAGTTCACTAGGAAAATATAGTTGTTGCTTTTTTACTTACTTTCAAAAGTTGCAGTCATGAGATTTCTTATAAATGATGCAAATTCGTCTGCCAAAAATGGTTATCTTCTCTTTCACGATTCGTGGTCGCTACCAATAAAATGCCTTCGCAAAATTTGCTTCCAACGACCTGTTGGAACACGTGTCATGCTGTGGTTGTGGACTTGCTTCCTTCTTGAGTCACCTCAAAATTCACAGTCGCGATTGAGGCGTGACACTCATCGCAATTTCGTCTATCATTTTTGGACTAATTCATTTGGATGAATCGCAATTGAGAATGGCTCCGCAATTTCACCTGTCTTCTTTCTAGCAATGTTTCTTTTCATATCGCGGTCGTCCATACAAAGTAGCTGTCACGATTTAGAAGTCACTTTTCATACTTGAAGATTTTTAAGCTACATCCAACTTCCAACTTAGATAAAAACTAAAGACTGTAAAATAACACTAATTTGAAATATTATACATGATCAATTGCCTTTGTCAATATCAAAAGAGGTCCAAGAATTGGGTTAACTACCTTAGTCCAACAGTCTCCCCCTTTTTTGTTTTGACAACTTAGATTGACCCTTAGTAATAATAATGTAGAAAAAGTGAAGTTGGATTATACGTAAAGATTCAATGAATACTTAAGACAAAAATTTGCTAACTATATTATTCATTCAAACATAATGAATCTAAGAAACAATAAGTATGATGCTCCCCCTTAACTTATGCTATAATTTTGTAGACTTAGATATTTTCCCCCTTAGGCTTAGGTCATATACAATCTCTCCCCCTTTGGCAATATCAAAAAGAGGAGGAATTAGGGAAAAAGTAAACTCATGCATAAGTAATAATAAGGAGCAAAAGTAAATATAAAAAGCAATTGATAACAATCACATAAGATCACAATATAACAACGAAACAACTTTTATTTATTTATAATTTGTGGGATTGCAAACTTTTAAACATAAGAAAAGAGAAAAAAAAATACAAAGAGATCCCTAAACTAGAAAGTATGAGACCCATCATCACTCGAAATGTCTCCAACTTGTTCATCATTGGCACCCTCAGCTTCTTCATCATCTTTAACTTCATCATTGCTGACTTCCTCTTGAGTATCTTTGAATTCTCTAAAGTCTTAAAGGTGGCAAGGTGGAACTCCGAGTTTCTCTTGGAGATCCACTATATCATTATAGAGGTGAGAGAGTAATAGAGATGGTCTCTTCATCATTTGCATATGCTTATCAAGCTTTATGTTGATGGTGGAGAGAGATACTTGGCCGTAGGCTTAGGTGGTGGAGGAGCAGAGGAAGAAGCGGCGTCAAGATATAGACGCTTCCTCTTGGAAGCTTGCGAACTCTCCATATGCTGAGCTCTAAAAGCACTAAGGAGATATGCACAGGAATCTGGATGAATTGCCTTGGCATTGATGAGGCAGGTGAGGTCCAAAAAGTTTTGAGAGGGTAGATAATTCTTAGTGAGTAGCTTATCCTTGTCCTCATCAAGGGCTCCCACAAATCGATAGATTGCGATGACGTGTGAGGGGAGTAGAAATTGACTCTTCAGCTTCATGCTCATGTGGATCAATTGATCCATGAGATAACGGCCAGTATGGAGCGATTTGTTCTTCACAAGACAGAAGAGGAATGCAAGATCCTTTTATAAGACCTTCTTGTTCCCATCACCTCTCGCATTGATGGAGAAAGTGATGATTCGGTGAAGAATCCACAAAGGTAAGGACTTAATGTGCTTTGCGAGAGAGGATCTTAGGTCGTGTCTCACTTCGATCGAAACTTCTGCCCAAAACTCTAAGTATATAACATCAAAAGCTAAAATAATGAATGGAATGTGCTCACCGATTTGGAGGTTGAAGAGGGAGGACAGTTGCTCGAAGGTGATGAAGTACATATCCCCAAAAGCGCGAAAGATGAGACCATACTGCCTGGCAGGAGATTCTACTTTACGGCTCGGTTGAACCGTGTACATGAATTCTCAGACTATCTCTTCATACCCTAGTTCATTTCTAAAAATGAATTCATTCCAACCAAGGTTGGACAAGAATGCTCTGATTTCATTATGTAACCCAAGGGTTTTAAGTATAAAGGTGGAGGGTATTTTGTTGGGCATAATGACTTTGGAGAGATTTGCCTTATATCTCTCCTTTTCTTCATGGGTTACTCCCTTCATGTAGATGAGGGAAGGACGAGCAAAAGGTTGTGTTATACTTTTGCCTTTCTCAACTCTGGAAGATTTCTTTGGAGCCATGAAGAACTTAAGAGAATTTGAGAGATTTAGAAAGTAATTTAAGGAAATAAAGGATGTTTATAGTAGATGTGAGAAAAAAATTATTGAAAGGGGTATTTATAGGCTTTAATGGGCATGAAAATGGTAACAAACGGCTAGAAATTGATTAAATGAAGGGTTGGAAACGGTTGGCCAACAAATGACATAAATGTGAGACAATTACTCAAATTCACATTCGCGAATTTTCTAGTCGCATTCGCGAATTCCAGAAAATGTGTGTAACGGACAAAATTTCCTCTGAAATACGTGCTGCAACGGTCAAAATTTTAAAATTAATCATAAAAATTCACAGTCGAGAGAAATTTTGTGATCGCGAATTGACATTTGACAGCCGATAGAAGTTGACTTGTAATTCGTGACCATGAAGAAGGAATAACGACCGCGATTGTGAGTCAGCAAGGATAAGAATGAAAATTTTTGAAAAACATGTAATCCCCTGGAAATAAATAATAAAACCTTCCATATCAATCATCAATCAAACAAATCACATAATATCAAACAAGAATTTTCACTTGAGGGAGTTTCCATCAAGCATTCCCAATTATCTCTTAATGAAGTTCATCATTTCTTCATTAAGAGGTTTAGTGAAAATATCTGCAATTTGATGATTAGTGTTAATAAATTCTAACGCAACATCACCTTTTTGTACATGATCTCTAAGAAAATGATGCCTAATATCTATGTGCTTACATCTATAGTGTCATATGAGATTATTTGAAAGATTGATAGCACTAGTATTGTCACATTTGATAGGAATGTGATCAAATGCTTGCCAAAGTCCTTTAGTTGTTGTTTCATCCAAAGAAATTAGGTGCAACAACAACCCGCTGCCACATACTCAGCTTTTGCGGTAAACAAGGTAACCAATATTTGCTTTTTACTAAACCATTAAACTAAGCATTCACCTATAAATTGGTAAGTCCTGGAAGTGCTTTTTCTATCTAATAAGCTTCCCGCATAATCAGCATCCGAATACCTAACTAGGCTAAAAGATGTGTTCCTAGGATACCATAGTCCTAAGTGAATAATGCCATGCAAATATTTGAAAATTCTATTTACAACATTCAAATGAGATTCTTTAGGTGAAGATTGAAACCAAGCACACATGCAAACACTAAACATTATATCTGGCCTAGAAGCAATAAGATAAAGTAGAGATCCGATCATACCTATATATCTCTTTTCATCTACTACCGTACCTGATTCATCCTTGTCTAGCTTGATGGTACTACTCATTGGAGTTTTTACTATTTGCATCCTTCCATGCCAAATTTCTTTATAATTTCTTTTGCATATTTGGCTTGGTTGATGAAGATCTCTTCTTTAAGTTGCTTGATTTGTAGACCAAGAAAGAATTTGAGCTCTCCTATCATGCTTATTTTGAATTCCCTAGTCATACACTTAGCAAAATCCTCATAAAGAGATTCATTAGCAGCACCAAAGATAATATCATCAACATAGATTTGAACAATTAAAGCGTATCGCTTGTGTTTTTTAACAAATAGTATAGTATCGACCTTTCCTTTTTCAATATCATTTTGCAAGAGAAATAAACTCAGCCTTTCATACCAAGCTCTTGGAGCTTGTTTCAATCCATACAAGGCTTTGTTTTATTTGAAAACATGGTTTGGAAAACAATATGATTCAAAACCAGGAGGTTGTTCAACATAAACATTCTCCTCAATAATGCCATTTAAAAATGCACTCTTAACATCCATTTGGAAAAGTTTAAAGTTCATATGACATACAAATGCTAAGAGAATCCTAATGGCCTTTAATCTTGCTACGGGAGCAAAGGTTTCATCATAGTCTATGCCTTCCTCTTGGTTGTATCCCTTAGCAACCAATCTAGCCTTATTTCTAGTGATGACACCTTGCTCATCTAACTTGTTCATAAACACCCACTTACTACCTATAATTGGGTGGTTTTTAGGCCTAGGGACAAGTTCCCATACTTTGTTTCTCTCAAATTGGTTGAGTTCTTCTTGCATAGCAAATGCCAAACTTTAATCTTCAATGACCTCATCTATTGATTTTGGCTCTAATTGAGAAACAAGTGCAAGATTATTATCTAAATGATGTAATTAAGATCTAGTACTTGCACCCTTTGATGTATCACTAATGACCAAGTCCTTGGGGTGATACTTGGAGAATCTCCAATCTTGTGGTAGCTTTTGCCTTGGTTCATCCTTTTGTTGAAGTTGTGGTTCCTCATCCATTCTTAATGATTCACCTTCTTCTTCATCATCTGTTCTTGTAGTATCTCCTAATTCTAGCTTTTCTAGTTCACCTACAAGATCATCAATAAAAGTACCTTTGCCAAGATTAAGTTTACTAGATTCATAAAAAACGACATTCATAGACTCTTCAACTACCATATAACTTTTATTGAATACTCTATATGCCTTGCTTGAGGTGGAATAGCCTAAGAATATTCCTTCATTAGTCTTGGAATCAAAATTTCCAAGATTATCCTTGGTATTCAAAATGTAGCACTTACACCCAAATACTCTTAGGTATGAGATTTTGGGTTTTCTACCATTCTAAAGCTCATAAGAAGTTTTATTGAGAATGGGTTTTTTAAAAACTCTATTTGCTATATAACATGAGGTATTAATGGCTTCAGCGCAAAAGTAATTTGGTAAGGAATACTCATTAAGCATTGTCCTAGCCATTTTTACCAAAGTTTTAATTTTCCTCTCTATAACACAATTTTGTTGAGGTGTTATAGGAGTTGAAAATTTATGAAAAATTCCATTCTCAAAACAATAATTTTCAAATGATTCATTTTGAAATTCTTTTATATGGTCACTTATAATAGAAGTTATGAAGTAACCTTTTTCATTTGAAACTCTTTTTGCAAAGCTTTTAAAAGCATCAAAAGAATCATTCTTATAAGCTAAAAAAGATACCCAAGTAAACCTATAGTAGTCATCTATAAGGACTAGTGCATAATGCTTTCCACCTAAGCTAGCACTCCTAATATGTCCTATCAAGTCCATGTGAATAAGTTAAAGTGGTCTAGATGTACTTACAACATTTTTTGCTTTGTGGGAGGTTTGATGTTGCTTCCCCATTTGGCATGGGCCACATGTCTTGTCTTTAGTGAATTTTAGCTTGGGAAGTCCTTCCACTAACTTTCCTTTAGATAGGCTTTGAATAAGATCCATTCTTACATGTCCACGCCTTTTATGCTATAACTAAGCTTCATTGCTTAAAGACATGAGACACTTGAAAGATTGGTTAGCCAAACTGTCTAAGTCAATTGAGTAGGTATTGCCTTTCCTTTCACCCTGAAAAATGACTTCATCATCCACCAAAGTGGTGACTCGACATTCCCTAAGATCAAAGGTAACCTTATTACCTTTATCACACAATTGACTTACACTTAACAAATTATGTTGTAAGCCACTAACTAATAAGACATTATCAATTAATGAACAACCATTCCTTGCATATGGTACCGATGCCAATTACCCTTCGCATTGTTACCAAATGTGACATCTCCACCTTCTTTCTCTTTAAGTGATGTGAATAGTCTTCTATTTTGGGTCATATGCTTTGAGCAACCATTATCCACATGCCAATTACTTGCGTTGGTGGTAGTCACATTTCCCTACAAAATAAGAGTTAATCACCTTTTCTTTGGTACCCAAGCATACTTGGGTCCTAGGGGGTTAGTGATTGAAGGGTCCTCTAACTTGAGGTGAGCCTTCCTAATAAAGCAATCTATGTTGGCATGCCCATATTTCATGCAATAGTGGCATTAGAGATTAGACTTGTTAGTCTTTTTACTATGCATGAATTTAGTATGAGTAGGAAACCTTCTCATACCATGGTCATATGAATGCACGCATGGACACATATGATGAGTAGGGGTAGAGGGTTTTTTATGAGGATGATTATGCCTTTTGTTATACATATAAGCATGATTAGCTCTTTGAGTCTTAGCTCTAGAGCCTTGGGGAGCCTTCCCTTTGCCCTTAGGCTTAGGAGACCTAGTGATAGGAGCACTTTTCTTCCCGATCACCTCAATGCTTGAGGTTTGAGGTTGTAAAGCTCTAACAAATGTAGTTGTAGAAGATGATGAAGCTCCATTAAAACCTATACCATACCTAATTAAAGGTGGACTTTGTGACAATATAAAAGTGTTTAAAGCCTTTTTTTCCTTTAAGGAATTTGGAGATTGAGCTTCTAAGCTCAATGACTTCTCCTTTACGAGTGTCATTATCCTTTTTAAGTGAGGCTAAAGAAGAAGAAGTTGTAGATAATTTTTCAATAGATTTCTTAAGTTATTCATTAGAAGCCCTCAATTCATTTACAAGCTCATTTAGAGACTTGTACTCATCTTTTAGTTTGGAGCACTTCTTCTTATAGGTTTTAACTTGTGACTTATACTTGTCACACCTTATAATTAGAGCTTCTAAAAGCTTTTCATCTATATCATCCACCTCATAATCAGAATTAGAGTGGGAAGATGTACTTACCTCTTGTGAAGAGTCGCCTAGTGCCATGAAGCATATGTTGGCCTTCTCTTCTTCCTCATCTTCACTTGAGTCATCATCCCAAGTGGTGGAGAAGCTTTTCTTTTTTTCTTTGTCCCATCTCTTCTTTTTCTTTATCTTCTGACATTCATGCTTCATGTGCCCTTGTTTGCCATATTCATAGCATGTGACATCATTTGTTATTTCTTTTGGACTTTAGGTATATTTCTTGAAGACTCTTGTTTCTTTTCTTCTCCTTATCAACTCCTTGGTTCTCCTTGAAAGCATGGCTAGCTCTTCTCCTTCTTTATCACTATCCTCTTCACTTTAGGAGATGTCTACTTCTTTCTCTCTTATTGAAGCTTTGAGACCCATGGTTCTCTTTATGTTTTCTCACCTTAGCCCCTTAGCTTCTTCATTTGCTCACCTTTTTGAATAGCCAATTCATGAGTCAATAGATTATCGATGAGCACATCGGTTGGGACCTTTCCAATCTCCGGATTGGACTCTTGAATACTGCACACCCTAGCCCCAAATTTGTCAAGTGGAAGAGTTTTAAGGATTTTTGTGTTTACCTCATAACTTATGAGTGTTTTTCCAAACTTCTTCATATTGGTGATAATAGACAAGATTCGATTGGTCATTTTTTTGATGTTCTCATTATCTTTCGGTGACATACATCTCCAAGCGGCTTGACTTTACTATAGTTGTGCCTTCATGATAATTCTTTAAAGTCTTCCATATGGCATGTGCAATTTGACAATGTTGCACTCTCCCAATCTCTTCTTTAGAAAGTGAGCTTAGGAGAATGGCCATTGCCCTATCGTTCTTGCCATTTGACTTCCGGTGAGCTTCAACCCATTCATCCCTTGGGATTAATTCTTCATTGTCATCCATAACTCTGGTATGAGGCTTCCATTCCTTAATTACCACGTCCTAAAGGTCCACCAAATAAATGTCAAGATAGATCTCCTTCCTATACTTCCAATGAGTATAGTCGGTTCCATCAAAATATGGCCTTAGGTGTGAGTAGATTGCTTATTGTGCCATGATCTTGTTTCACCCAATGAAGGTTTAATTTGTGAAAACCTTGCTTTGATACCACTTGTTGTCCCTTGGCACCAAGAAGGGGAGTTGAATCGGTATATAAAAATTTAAAAGACAAAGATGAGGGGAAGAAGAATGAGTAGAATGGGACAATGATTTATAGTGGGTTGGGTATAATCGACCCTACGTCCACTCCCCAATCTACCAATTGGGTATTTCACTATCTCTAGGTGTTTTCAAGCTCACATCCAACTTGTGCAACTTGTGTTTTGATGGCTCACACCTAACCTTACAATAATGTGTTTTTTGGCTAACACAACCTCACTCAAGTGTTTCACTAGGCTCACAGTTAAACCTTTCTTGAAGTGTTTTTATAGGCTAACACTATAACCTTACAACTTGGTATTTAATGTTCACACCTAGCACTTACAATTTCATAAAGAAAATTGAAGAAAATGAGTAGCAAAGATTGAGAGTTTTAATTACTTATAATAAATTTCTTAACAACCTTATTCATGGCTATTTGGTGGAGTATTTATACCCAAACTTCACCAAAGAGACATTGTAGATCATAGCTTATTAAATCTTTGAGACATGTTTGACAGATTATGTATGACAGTCTCAATTCGCGGTCACTACTACTCATTAGCGAATGCGAAATCCAAATTTCTGAAGGAAAATCCCATTTGTGTCTAACGGCTAGTCCACATAGCAGCTTTTGATTAGTTCACTAGGAAAATATAGTCGTTGCTCTTTTACCTACTTTTAGAAGTCGCGGTCGCGAGATTTCTTGTACATGACGCAATAGAGGACACAAATTCGTCTGCCAAATATGGTTATCTTCTTATTCACGATTCTGAGTCACTACCAATAAGATGCCTCCACGAAATTTGACTTCCAACGGTCTATTAGAACTCGTGTCATGCTGTGGTTGTAGACTTGCTTCCTTCTTGAGTCACTTCAGAATTCGCAGTCGCGACTAGGGCATGACACTCACCACGATTTCGTTTGTCAATTTTGGACTCATTTATTTGGATGAATCGCGGTAGAGAATGGCTCTGCGATTTCACTTGTCTGCTTTCTAGCAATGCTTCTTTTTATATCGCGGTCGCAAATACAAAGTAGCGGTTGTGATTTAGAAGTCACTTTTCATACTTGAAGATTTTTGAGCTACATCCAACTTCCAACTTAGATAAAAACTAAAGGCTGCAAAATAATACTAATTTGAAATATTAGACATGATCAATCGCCTTTGTCAATATCAAAAGAGGTCCAAGACTTGGGTTAACTACCTTAGTCCAACATATATGAATCTATTGTACATCTATGTAATAGTTTCACCAAGTGGGTATATAAATGTTTCATGCATGTTTGCGTGCATTTGTATCTTTTTCTTTTTTACTTCACTAGTTCCTTCATGTTGAGTTTGTAATGTGTCCCATATCTCTTTGGCTAATGTACACATTTGCAACTTAATAAACTGAGACTTATGGATTGTACAAAAAATAACATGCATTGTTCTTCTATTTTTTAGGTTTGCCTTATTTTCTTCAACAACCCACTCGTTTTTTCGCTTTGGTACTAGAACATCTCTAACAAGCTTTATTGGAAGCTCTCTTCCTACCTCAACAATGTTCCATAAGTTAATGGTTTTACAATCGAGAAAGATCTCCATATGATTATTCTAGTAGCCATAATCATCTCCTTTAAAGAATGAAGGCTTGTTGATGGATTATGAATCTTCATGACTTGCCATGATATTTACTCTGTGCACTTAATCTTTGATAAAGAGACCTAGTCTAATACTAATTGTTGTCCCTTGGAGACCTAAAAGGAAGATTAAATAGGGAAATGACAGGTATTAAAAATTAAAACTAAGTGCTAAAAAGGTGAAGAATCAAGACACAAGATTTATAGAGGTTCAACACAACTGGCCTATGTCCTTTCCCTAGTATCTCCACTATAACCTTCATTATCTTGATAGCTTGAGGTGCTATCAATAATCTTTACAAGGATAAGTTTTTGGGCACTACTAATCATTTACAAGTGATAGATTCATAAGCACTTTTAACCTTTTACAAGTAGTTTCATAAATACTACTCAATCTTAACTGTTGGACTAGGTTGTGCAAACCTAAGTCAAGACTTTCTTTTGATATTGACAATAGATTGAAAGTTCTAATGTCAATTTTAAGTGTTGTTTTTATAGTTTATAAGAGTTATCTTTATTGAAATTCAAAATCTGTAACCTTATAAAGTTCATTCAAGTTTGCGGTGTGTATATTCTAAATCGCTACCATAAATCAGTCACAAGGATTGATGAAGCTAGACCATAGGCATTCACGGTCAATTTTGCAACCACGACTTAGCCAAAAGAAGTGAGCTTTAGTCATAGAGGAATTCGCAATGGGTATCGCATCCAGATTCTCGACCGCAAATTTCATAGTGACAAAGGAGGCAACCAAAGCCACAACCACAACCACAGCACGCTAAGTATCAAAGGCAAACATTGGAAATCAAAAATCATCATTGTGAAGCCTTAGTTGTGATTACATCTCAAGATGTTGAAGTTTACTCACTAAATAGAGGAATTAATAGCCTAAGTCATGCCCATGAAAAAGTAAACTCGCGACCACGAAGTTTAAGATATGTTAGAAAGATCAATGACTATTTTTTAAGAAACCAATGGACAAATGACATATGGACTAGCCGTTAGACATAAGATGGAGTTCTTGCCATAATTTTTAGTTCCATATTGGAAATTAGAAATTCATGTAGCGACTGCGACTTCTGCATTACAAGCATTTAATCATAGTTCTAACTAGCACATCCTAGAGATTTGTTGATAGTTTTTGAGTGACGTCTCTTTGGTGGATATGGGCTATACATACTCTATCAAATTGATGTTAATGTAAAAGAAGAACCATTGATAGTGTCAAAATTATTGCTAAGTTAATTCTTTGCTTTAATTCCTTATTTCTTTGTACATAGTTTGGTGTGAGCTTTAAACACCTTGTGTAGGGGTTAAAAGTGAGCCCTTGAACAGAAAACTCTTATTTAGGTTTGAGAGTTAAGCTAGTTGTAAAACTCTTGTACAAGTTGAGTGTGTGCTTTAGGAAAACACTTGTAAGGTTTGGTGTGAGGCTAAACACTAGGTTGAGTGTGACCCTTGGGAAAACACTTGTAAGGTTTAGTGTGAGCCTAAACACTATATTGAGTGTAAGCTTGTAAAACACTAGTGATTGAGTGAAATACCCAATTGGTGAATTGAGGAGTGGGTGTAGGTTTGGTTAATACTCGAACCACTATAAAACAGTTATGTTCATTCTTCTCATACTTTTCCTCTAATCTTTCATTTTTGTGAGCATCCTATATAATCAAAAGTTCAAATCTACCACCAATTTAACTCCTCCTTCTTGGTTCACTAAGGCCAACATTAACCTAAAGTCATTTCTATGTACTACCTTAAACTTTCCACAATATATAGTTGTTTGGGTTTTCCAACCTAAGATTTCCTTAAACTAAATACAACAATTTAAGAAGGGGGAAAAACTTGTTCACTCATGTAATAAAATCATCTTAAGTATTCTCATAAGGTTTGCTTGAAAAGGTTAAGAATGTGAAGGGAATTTATGAAAACCTTATTCTTCAAACTCTATTTTGAAGATAACTCTTAAAAGCTATCACTATTTGATCACACTTTTGATTGAGAATATCTTTTACAATAAAATACTTAACAAAATATTTCTCTATGTGTTTTTCTTGAGAGTGAGTCCTTTTATGTCATAGATAAAGAACTAGCACTTAGAAAAGAAGATGTCATATCACATTATAATTATAGGCTTCCAACACCCATTGAATATTCTCCACACCTGTTATTAAGGCATTAACCATCACTAATTTCATGTAAATGGGTGATTTTTAAGCAAAATATACTTTAATGGTCATTGGCTCTATCAAAATGCACATTGGGACAAACTGTTAGAGAAAACCTAACTCAAGGCTTCTCTTTTGACTTTTACATTTGTTTAATTCAATATTTCTTTAATGACCATTAGATAAAAATAATGGTCATTACTTTTAAACTTTAATGCTCGTTAGAGGAAGATCAACCTATTGTTGATTCCTATAAAGTACGAAGTTGATGATTTATTTTACAAGGTTTAAATAAGTCCTTCAATGGTTATTGAAAATTCCCAATGTTCGTTGGCAACACCTTTAATGTTTGTTGTTATATAAATGTCCTTTGTTGAGGGGTCCGGTGCTTATAGCTCAAACTATAACATTTTTCAAAGTTTATTGGTGAATTTCTAATGTCCGTTGGATGTGCTCAATGCCTGTTGAGATATTAAGTGTGCCTCATTGGGGGGGTCAAAAGCCATTAGCATAATTTAGAGAGCTTTGTTAAAGCCTATTATGAAGGACCAATGCCCATTTCATATTTTAAAGAGTTTTGCTCAATCTAAGGCACTTTGTCCAATACCTGTTATGAAAATGCAACAATTGTTGTGATGGCAAGATCAATGGCCATTACGAAAATGCAACGGTTGTTGCGAGGTTCAATATATAGAACCATGTCATAGCAATTGTCTAACTCTTATAGGGAATATGTTAATGCTTGTTGAGAAGTTTAAAAGGCTACATTCAAGATGAAGTGTTTCTCTACTGCCTGTTGTGACATTTGAATGCTAGTTGCCAGGTCTATAATACATGTTGAAAATAGACAACATTTGTTAATTTGTTAAGATGAGTTTTCCTTAATTTTCACTCTCCAATACTTCGAGTTTTCAAACATAATTTATTGTCCATACATTACAATTTAAGAAGTTGATGTACTAGTAAGTTATAGCATAAATAACTTTGGACATAGGTTAACTTTTTGACTTGTTTGTAAAAATCAAAACAATACTTGAAACCCTTTACAATAATGAATGAAGAGTAGTATGTGTTTGATTGATGACTATGTTTTACTTGTCATGGACATGTGATATTAAGTCAAACATACATGTTGGACTAGGATGGCTAATCATAAGTCTTTAACCTCTTTTGATCTTGACAAAGGAGATTGATCAATCCTAATGTTTCAATTGAGTGTTGTTTTGCATAATTAAGTTACTTTTTTCAATTGGAAGTTAGAAATATTGCATAATCTTTAAGAAGGCAAGTTCATCCAAATTTGTGGTCAATGGTCTATAATTCATGACCGCGACTTAGTTTAATGACAGGGTGAAACATGGCTAGATAGATTCGTGGGCATCTTCATTGTCGCGACTCATCCAAAGATGAGAGTGTCAAAGTCACAGACGAATTTGCAGTGTTGTGTGTCACACCTCAGTCATGACCATGACTTCCAAAGTGATTAAAAAGGGAAGAAAGTCCACAGTCATAGCATGTCAAGTGTCCTAAGTATCTATTGGAGAACAAAATTTGCGAGGGTGACATTTTGGGTAGTGACCGCGATTCAAAAAGAAGATTGTCTTTCAAACAAAAGAATTCGCGTATTGAGTCATACCATGTACAAAGAAGAATCGCGACTGTAACTTTTATGGGCAATTAGAATGCAACGGTTATATTTTCTTGATGGACCATTGAGGAGCTACCACGTGGACTAGCCGTTAGACACAAATGGGTTTTTTCGCTGCAATTTTTGGCTCCTGTATGGAAATTTTGATTTCACAACCACGTTTGACCTGTAGCGGCCGCGACTCTCGCCTGTCATGCAATTAATGCATAATCTGCCTAGCATGATTTGGAGATTTGTCGAGCTTTAAAGTCTAATGTTTCTTTGGTGGGTATAGGGTATAAATACTCCATCAAACAGTGATAAATAGATATATAGAGAATTCATTGCTTGTGTTAATGCTCTCAATCTTTTGCTACTCAATTTCTTCTCTTCTTTATGAGATTGTAAGTGTTAGGTGTGAACATTAAACACAATTGTAAGAAAGGCTATAGTGTGAGCCTGTGAAAACACTTAAGAGAGATCTTAGTGTGATCCTTAGAAAACACTTCTAAGAGAGGTAATTGTATGAGCCTTAAAAATACAAAGTGTAAAGGTTATTGTGTGAGCCTTGAAAACACTAAGTGTAAAAGTTAGGTGTGAGCTTAGAAACACCATGCTGAGTTAGTGAAACACCTAATTGCAGAGAATTGAGGAGTGGACATAGGGTGGTTGATTATACCCGAACCACTACAAATCGTGTGTCTCATTTTCTACTCTTCTTTATCCCTTACTTTAATTTTTTTACACCAATTTAACCCCCATTCTTGGTGCTTAGGGCCAACAAGTGGTATCAGAGCCAAGTATCACATTCAAGTCTTAATTGGGTGAGCAAAGTCCATGGCATAAGTGGGAATCCACTCATACTTTAAGCCCCACTTTGATGGATCTAACTATATTCATTGGTTGTATATGATGGAAATTTACCTTGGCACATATGTTATGGACCTTTAGGATGTAGTTGTCAAAGAATGGAAGCCACCCATTAAAGTAGAAGATGGAATTAAATAACTTATTCCAATGGAAGATTAGGTTGAAGCTCACAGGAGATCAAATAGCAAAAACAAAAGAGCAATGACCATTCTTATATGCTCTCTCTTTATAGAAGATATTGCAAGAGTGCAACATTACCAAACATTACATGCCATTTAGAAAACTTTTGAGAACTACCATGAAGGCACAACACTAGTTAAATTAAGCCGTCTGGAGATGTACGTTACAAAATGGGAGCTCATCATGATGAAAGGCCATGAAAGCATTACCAAAATGACGAATAGACTCTTATCCATCGTCACTATAATGACGAAATTCGGAAATACTCTCACCAACTATGAGGTAAACACAACAATCCTTAAAACTCTACCTTTAGATAAGTTTGGTGTAAGAGTGTGCAGCATCTAAGAGTCCAATTCAGAGATTGGGAAGGTTCCAATAGTTATATTGATATGCAAACTATTAACTCATGAGTTGGCCTTACAAAAGGATAAACAAATGAAGAAATTAAGGGGCCAAAGAGATAAACCATAAAAATAAAGAAGAACCTTGGCACTCAAATCCTCAATAAAGGAGAAGGAGGTATAAACTACCTCTAGTGATGAAGAAAGTGACAAAGAAGAAGAGGAGCTAGCAATGCTCTCAAAAAGGACAAAGGAGTTGAATAGAATAAGAAAATATAGAAAAAGCTTCAAGAAGACAGCTCCTAATCCAAGAGAGAGATCCAATGAAGTCACTTGCTATGAATGTGGCAAGTAAGGCCACATTAAATAGGATTGTCCCAAATTAAAGAAGAAGAAGAAGTGATGGGATAAAAAGAAGACGAAGACATTTTCAGCCACTTGGGATGAAAACTCAAGTGAAGATGAAGAAAAAGGAGAAGTTGCCAACATTTGCTTCATGGCACAAGAAGATTCTCTAAATGAGATAAGTACTTCTTACTATTCTCATTCAGATTTAGATGACTTTGATGAGATATATGAATAGCTTTTAGAGGCTCTTATTATGAGATGTGAAAAGTACAAGTCACAAATGAAGTCTTAGAAAATAAAATGTCAAAAATTAGAGGATGATTACAAATCTCTCAATGACATTGCAAGCGAATTGAGAGCATCAAATGATGAGGTCAAAAAATATGTGAAAAATCTTTCTACATCATCTTCTTAATTGGCTTCATTAAGGAAAGAGAATGATTCTCTAAAAGGAGAATTCATTGAGCTTACAAGCTCAATCTTCAAGTTTCACAAAGGAAAGGAAGCCTTGGACACATTGATTGTGTCACAAAGAGCACCATTAATTAGAGATGGTATAGGTTTCAATAGAGCCCCATCATCATCTCAAACTACATTTGTTAGATCGTCATAACCTCAAACCTTAAGTGTTGAGGTAATTGGGAAGAAAAGTGCTCCTAGCACTAAGCCTTTTATGACTAAGGGCAAAGGGAGGGCTCCCCAAAGTTCAATAGCCAAGACTCAAAGAACTAATCATGCCTACATTTATAACAAAAAGCATGCTCACTCTCATAAATAATTCTCTACTACTACTCATCATACATGCACATGCATGCATTCATATAATGTAATTACCATGTCCATTTACAAAACTTATAAAGGTTTTATTCATCATACATACACAATCAAACATGTATTTAATGTACATATATGTTATCTAATGTCAAGATTAGTGACCATAACTAGTTCCTATCTAAATATATGTACATGACACAATGAGAGAGAGAGAGTTGGAATTCAGTCGATGACCTGTGGTCTATGTATCTCAATGCAAAACTCTAAGCACCAAAGTGTCCAATTCCTATTCTTCAGTATGTGAAAAATATAATTGCGATTTGGTAAGTCACAACTCAGTGAATAAAAACAATAATCGAATTCTTATGGCATAACCAACATAAGAACATCATCAGGATATAATTCAAGTATAACAATTGACTATGCAAGTGCAAGTGTAATAGATTTATTTTTGTGTCGTGACCTTGCAAGGCAAACACTGCTCTCGAGAATTAATGTGATTCAAGTGACATTTGATTTTGCTGGCCAGTATATAACAAGTTATTCATTTAATCAATAACATGTGCCAATGGGACCCATTAGTCCATCTTCCACGTGATTAATAACATGTGCCAATGGGACATATTAGTCCATCTTCTATGTGATTTGCAAGTGTTTGACAAGCTAGTCACAACGTCCTTTTTGTTCCATATACAAGTGTTCATAACAATGGTATACCAAGTAATCATTGAGACCATATAATTCTCACTTGACTTGTATTCATATGTAAAAGGTAATAATGGAATCACATATACATGTATTAGGACATAATCACATCAGAAAATTATCACACATATACACATTGGAATCTTATTATCGTTTTTACTCACCTTTTGAAGTGATCAACCTTTATGGTAGGTTTGGCTCTCTTTCTAGGGCTTCCTTAAAGTTTTGAGATCCTAACACTTGATACATACATGGTCATAAGTACGTCAAAATGATTATGAATGCTTGGTATGCAACTATGGCATGACCCATGCAAGTGGACCTAGTGTTTATGCATATTTTCCTTATATGGCAGCCTGAGCTTGCTACACTCTCACAACAATAACTCTAGATATACTTATCCAAATGACTTGATTCTCAAAAAAACTAGACACATAATGAGACAACATATTTGAATCTCATGCCAATATCAGACACATAAAATGTGGTGAATTTTTTAATTTTTCCCCATTGCAATGTCGTCTCAGTCTTAGTAGGTCTTACATTCCTGGGTGTATCTCAAATTATACAAATCCAATTGCAATAATAATCTACCATCAATTACAAAACATATAAATCAACATTTTTCATTTTTTACTCATTTTCTAATTCAACCTATAAGGTTACCAAAACAAAGGACCAATCTCAGGGTGAACAAGTTTGTAACATGTTGACAAACAGTCATTATGAAGGGATAATATCTCAACAATCATGCTGGATTTAGCATAAATATTTCACAGGTATGTAGATCATACATAAATATACAACTTTAATGTTTGGACCATCATCAAATTCTAAATCTATGGCCATCAGATTCTTATAAAATAGAATTAAAAGAAAGGTGGGGTTTCATCTGAGTACAGGGTCAGTCCCAATGAATGAGCCATATATCTTTTCACACAACAAATCAATCAAAACTATGTTATAGTTGTTTATAGGGGATGTAAACCTATAAATTTCATGTTTTACACTTTGTCAAAATCAGAACATAATGCCATCAAAATATAAGAAAACAAAAAGACTGAGGTCATCTCGATTGGTTGTGAACTAGCCCTAATGAAGGAGCCATAACTCTTCACACACACCAAATCAAGAAAAATTGTTTTATATGAATTTATATGGATATAAAGTTACAACTTTCATATTTTTCTCTTTCCCTAATTCCTCTTATGGGGTTATGAAATTGTGGGTACAAAATCCTGCTCTAATAGCAAAATCCAACACAAATAGCTATTGTCTTGAATTTCTACTTCCATCCAAGAGCTCTACCTCAATTATTCCATAATTCTCACTAAACATGCATGATTAAAATGCCATGAAAGGTTAATTTTAGTTGAGGGGAAGATAAATTAATTAACCTATTGTCCCAGAATTAGAAAACCTTATGACTCTTTCCTAGGCAACTCACACTTCTTCCTTTCCTTCTTATTCTTCTTATTCTTCTTCTTCTTCTTCCTTTCTTTCTTTCTTCCTTATCTCTCTCTCTCTTTCTTCTACTATAACTCACATCTAACCCTTTAATTATGATCCAAATGGGTCAAAAATTCCACTTGTAAGCCTATTGCAACAAGATAAAATCATAGTGTTGCATTCCTATTGGTTAGAAGTTCACTTTTCTCTTTTAGTCCATCATCTTCACTCCTTAAGCACTTCCATCCATCTAGTAATTCCTAGATATTCTGTA
>CATIWR010005053.1:0-11833 GCA_949677035.1 Omphalea diandra | reverse complement strand
ACTTCTTTATTTCTTCTAGAGGGAATGATTCAATTCTGCAAAAACAACACTTATTTGAAACATTAGTGATGATCAATCTACTTTGTCAAGATCAAAAGAGGTTTTAATCATAGGATTGAGTATCCTAGACCAACAATGTACAACAAAAGGCATAATCATCCTCGTAGAAAACCCTCTACCCTTACTCATCATATGTGTCCATGTATGCATTCATATGATCATGGTATGAGAAGGCTTCCTACTCATACTAATTCATGCATAGGAGAAAGGCTAACAAGTCTAATCTCCAGTGCCACTATTGCATGAAATATAGGCATGTCAATATACATTGCTTTATTAGAAAGGCTCACCTCAAGTTAGAGGATCCTTCAATCACTAACCCCCTAGGACCCAAGTATGCTTAGGTACCAAAGAAAAGGTGATTGACTCTCATTTTGTAGGGAAATGTGACTACCACCAAAGCAAGCAATTGGCATGTGGATAATGGTTACTCAAAGTATATGATTGGAAATAAAAGATTATTCACATCACTTAAAGAGAAAGAAGGTGGAGATGTCACATTTGGTAACAATGCCAAGGGTAAGGTAATTAGCATTGGTACCATAGGTAAGGATGGATGTTCATTAATTAATAATGTCTTATTAGTTAGTGGCTTACAACATAATTTGTTGAGTGTAAGTCAATTGTGTGATAAAGGTAATAAGGTCACCTTTGATCCTTGGGAATGTCGAATCACCACTTTGGTGGATGATGAGGTTATTTTCAAGGGTGAAAGGAAAGACAATACCTACTTAATTGACTTAGACAATTTGGCTAACCAATCTTTCAAGTGTCTCATGTCTTTAAGCAATGAAGCTTGGTTATGGCATAGAGGGCTTGGACATGCAAGCATGGATCTTTTTCCAAAGCTTATCCAAAGGAAAGTTAGTGGAAGGACTTCCCAAGCTAAAATTCACTAAAGACAAGACATGTGGCCCATGCCAAATGGGGAAGCAACATCATGCCTTCCACAAAGCAAAAAATATTGTAAGTACATCTAGACCACTTCAACTTATTCACATGGACTTAATAGGACCTACTAGAAGTGTTATCTTAGGTGGAAAGCATTATGCACTAGTCCTTGTAGATGACTACTCTAGGTTTACTTAGGTATCTTTTCTAGCTCATAAGAATGATTCCTTTGATGCTTTTAAAAGCTTTGTAAAAAGAGTTTCAAATGAAAAAGGTTACTTCATAACTTCTATTAGAAGTGACCATGGAAAAGAATTTCAAAATGAACCATTTGAAAATTATTGTTTTGAGAATGAAATTTTTCATAATTTTTCAACTCCTAGAACACCTCAACAAAATGGTGTTGTAGAAAGGAAAAATAGAACTTTGGTAGAAATGGCTAGGACAATGCTCAATGAGTATTCCTTACCAAATTACTTTAGGCCGAAGCCATTAATACCTCATGTTATATAGCAAATAGAGTTTTTAAAAGACCCATTCTCAATAAAACCTCTTATGAGCTATGGAATGGTAGAAAACCCAAGATTTCATATCTAAGAGTATTTGGATGTAAGTGTTATATTTTGAACACCAAGGACAATCTTGGTAAATTTGATTCCAAGACTAATGAAGGAATCTTTGTAGGATATTTCACCTCAAGCAAGGCTTATAGAGTCTTCAATAAAAGTTCTATAGTAGTTAAAGAGTCTATGAATGTTGTTTTTGATGAATCTAGTAAACTTGATCTTGGAAAAAGTACTTTTATTGATAATCTTGTAGGTGAACTAGAAAAGCTGAAATTAGAAGATACTACAAGAAGAGATGATAAAGAAGAAGGTGAATCATCAAGAATAGATGAGGAACCACAACTTCAACAAAAGGATGAACCAATACAAGAGCTACCCAAAGATTGGAGATTCTCCAAGTATCACCCCAAGGACTTGGTCATTGGTGATACATCAAAGAGTGTAAGTACTAGATCTCAATTACATCATTTAGATAATAATCTTGCATTTGTTTCTCAATTAGAGCCAAAATCAATTGATGAGGCCATTGAAGATAAAAGTTGGGTACTTGCTATGCAAGAAGAACTCAACCAATTTGAGAGAAACAAAGTATGGAAACTTATCCCTAGGCCTAAAGATCACCCAATTATAGGTAGTAAGTGGGTGTTTATGAACAAGTTAGATGAGTAAGGTGTCATCACTGAAAACAAGGCTAGATTGGTTGCTAAGGGATACAACCAAGAGGAAGACATAGACTATGATGAAACCTTTGCCCCCGTAGCAAGACTATAGGCCATTAAAATTCTCTTAGCATTTATATGTCATATGAACTTTAGACTTTTCCAAATTGATGTTAAAAGTGCATTTTTTAAATGGCATTATTGAGGAAGAAGTTTATGTTGAACAACCTCCCGGTTTTGAATCACATTGTTTTCCAAACCATGTTTAAAAATTAAACAAAGTCTTGTATGGATTGAAATAAGCTCCAAGAGCTTAGTGTGAAAGGCTAAGTTTATTTCTCTGGCAAAATGATTTTGAAAAAGGAAAGGTTGATACTACACTATTTGTTAAAAAGCACAAGCAAGACACTTTAATTATCTAAATCTATGTTAATGATATTATCTTTGGTGCTACTAATGAATCTCTTTGTGAGGAATTTACTAAGTGTATGACTAGGGAATTCAAAATGAGCATGATGGGAGAGCTCAAATTCTTTCTTGGTCTACAAATCAAGCAACTCAAAGAAGGGATCTTCATCAACCAAGCCAAATACACAAAGGAGATACTAAAGAAATTTGGCATGGAAGGATGAAAGGTAGCAAAAACTCCAATGAGTAGTACCATTAAGCTAGACAAGGATGAATCAAGTACGGTAGTAGATGAAAAGAGATATCGAGATATGATCGGATCTCTACTCGATCTTACTGCTTCTAGGCCAGATATAATGTTTAGTGTTTGTATGTGTGCTAGGTTTCAATCTTCATCTAGAGAATCTCATTTGAATGTTGTAAAGAGAATTTTCAAATATTTACATTACACTATTCACATAGGACTATGGTATCCTAGGAATACATCTTTTAGCCTAGTTGGGTATTCGGATGCGGATTATGCGGGAAGCTTATTAGATAGAAAAAGCACTTCTAGGACTTGCCAATTCATAGGTGAATGCTTAGTTTCATGGTTTAGTAAAAAGTAAGTATCGATTGCCTTGTCTATCGCGGAAGCTGAGTATGTGGCAACAGGTTGTTGTTGCACCCAAGTTCTTTGGATGAAATAACAATTAAATGACTTTGGCAAAGTAATTGATCACATTCCTATCAAATGTGACAATACTAGTGCTATCAATCTTTCAAAGAATCCCATCCAACACTCTAAAAGTAAGCATATAGATATTAGGCATTATTTTCTTAGAGATCATGTGCAAAAAGGTGATGTTGTGTTAGAATTCATTGACACTAATCATCAACTTGCAAATACCTCTAAATAAAGAAAGGATGAACTTCATTAAGAGAGAATTAGGAATGCTTGATGGAAGCTCCTTCAAGTGAAAATTCTTGTTTGATCTTGTGTGATATATGTATATGATATGTTTGAATGATGATTGATATGGAAGGTTTTATTATTTATTTCTAAGGGATCATATGTTTTTCAAAAATTTTCATTCTTATCTTTGCTGACTCACAATTCATGGTCGTTATTCCTTCTTCACGGTCGCGAATTATAAGTCAACTTCTACTGGCTGTCAAATGTCAATTCGCGGTCGCGAAATTTCTCCCCACCGTGAATTTCGGTCATTAATTTCAAAATTCTAACCATTGCAGCGCGTATTCTCGAGGAAAATTTGTCTGTTACTCACATTTTTCAGAATTCGCGGTCGCGACTTCCATTTTCGCGGATGCGAATTTGAGTAACCGTCTCACATTTATGTGATTTGATGGCCAACTGTTTCCAACCCTTCATTTAATCAATTTCTAATCATTTGTTACCATTTTCACACCCCTTGAAGCCTATAAATACCCCCTTTAACAGTGATTTTCTCACATCTACTCCAAATCACTTCTACTTCTCAAATCACTCTTAACTTTCTCTTAAACTTCTTCATCTACTTCCATGGCTCCCAATAAATTCTCAAAGGCAGACAAGGGCAAAGTAGTGGCTCAACCCTCTGCTCCTCCTGCCCTCCACCTCATGAAGGGCATAACAAAGGAAGACAAAGATCATTACAAGGCAAACTCTTCCAAGTTGATCGTCCACAATAAGATTCCCTCCACCTTCATGCTCGAAACCTTGGGTCTCAATGATGAAATTCACGCTTTTCTATCAAACATTGGATGGAACAAATTCATCTTCTGAGATGAACTCAGGTATGAAGAGATGGTGTAAGAATTCATGTGCACTGTACAACTCAGCCGTAAAGCCAAATCAAGGGCGGGCCAATATGGGTTGATATTCTAATGCTTTGGCGATCCCTATTTCATAACCTTTGACCAATTATCGTCCCTCTTCAATTTCCAAGTCGGAGAACACATACTCTTCATCATCTCCGCACTTGATGTGATCTACTCCAAATTTTGGTCGGAGATATCCATTGAGACAAAACACGACCCCCATTCTTCCCTCTCCAAACACAAAAAAACCTTACCTTTATGGATCCTTCATCGGATCATCACCTTCTCCATCAATGCGAGGGGTGATGGGAACAAGAAGGTTTCCTAAAAAGACTTGACATTCTTATCCTACCTTGTTAAAAACAAACCCATCCAGACCGACCGCTATCTTATGGATCAACTAATCTATATGAGCACTAAGCCAAAGAGCCAGTTTTTGCTCCCTTCTCATGTCACTGCCATCTACCGATTCGTTGGAGCTCTAAATGAGGATGAGCAATTCCTCACCAAGAAGTTCCTTCCATTACAGAACTTCCTCGACTTAACATTTTTTATCAATGCCAAGGCCATCCATCCTGACACTTACACCTATACCATTGGCAGGAGAGGGGCAAAGAAAGTGGAGTCCTCTCAAGTTTCCAAAAGAAAGAGGCTCCAACTTGATGAAGGAACAACTCAAGTCCCTCCTCCTCCTCCTCAACCCAAAGCAAAGACCAATTTGTCTCTTGCCACCTTAGATTGCAAATTGGACAAAATGATGCGAATGATAAAGCGAAGGCTACTCTTTCTTTCCCATCTTCACAGCGATATGGTGGATCTCCAAGAGAAACTCAGAGTCCCTCCTTGTCATCTTTCGGACTTCACAGACTTTGAAGATACAAAAGATGGAGATGACAATGAAGACGACGTTGAAGATGGAGATGAAGTCGAGGGAACTGCTCCTGCTCAAGTTAAAGACACCTCTAGTGATGAGTCTTCTACTTTCTAGTTTAGGGATCTCTTTGTATTTTCTTTCTTTTATATTTAAAAGTTTATGATCCCACAGTTATAAATAAATAAAAGTTGTTTCTTTGCTATATTGTGATCTTATGTGATTGTTATCAATTACTTTTTATATTTAGTTTTGCTCCTTATTATTACTTATGCATGAGTTTACTTTCTCCCTAATTCATCCTCTTTTTGATCTTGCCAAAGGGGGAGAGAGAGAGTGGTATGACCTAAGCCTAAAAGGAAAAACATCTAAGTCTAAAAAATTATAGCATAAGTTAAGGGGGAGCATCATACTTATTGTTTCTTAGGATCACTATGTTTGAATAAATAATATACTTAGCAAATTTTTCTTAAGCAAATTTTTGTCTTAAGTATTCATTGAATCTTTACCTACAATCCAACATCACTTTTTCTGTATTATTATTACTAAGGGTCAATCTAACTTGTCAAAATCAAAAAGGGAGAGATTGTTGGACTAAGGTAGTTAATCCAGGTCTTGGACCTCTTTTGATCTTGACAAAGGAGATTGATCATGTATAATAATTCAAATTAGTGTTATTTTGCAGTCCTTAGTTTTTATCTAAAGTTGGAAGTTGGATGAAGCTCAAAATTCCTCAAGTATGAAAAATGACTTCTAAATTGCGACCGCTACTTTGTATTCGTGACCGCGATATGTGAAGAAGCATTGCTAAAAAGTAGACAGGTGAAATCACGGATCCATTCTCGATCGCGATTCATTCAATTAAATGAGTCCAAAACTGATAAACAAAATCGCCGTGTGTGTCACGCCCTAGTCGCGATTGCAAATTTCGAAGTGACTCAAAAAAGAAGCAAGTCCACAGTCACAGCATGACATGTGTTCCAGCAGACCGTTGAAAGTCAAATTTCATGAAGGCATTTGTTTGTAGCGACTGCAAATCCTAAAGAAGAAGATAACCATTTTGGCAGATGAATTCGCGTCCGTTGTCACGTCCTGTATAAGAAAGATCGCAACTGCGACTTATAAAAGTAGGTATAAGAGCAACGACTATATTTTCCTAGTGAACTAATCAGAAGTTACCATGTGGACTAGCCGTTAGACATAAATAGGATTTTCCTTTAGAAATTTGGATTTCGCGACCGCTAATGAGTAGTAGCGACCGCGAATTGAGACTGTCAAGCATTTAATGCAGAATCTGTCAAGCATGTCTCAAAGATTTGATGAGCTATGATCTACAACGTCTCTTTGGTGAAGTTTGGGTATAAATACTCCACCAAATAGCCATGAAGAAAGTTGCTAAGAAATTTATTACAACTAATTAAAGTTCTCAATCTTTGCTACTCATTTTCTTCAATTTTCTTTATGAAATTGTAAGTGTTAGGTGTGAGCATTAAACACCAAGTTGTAAGGTTGTAGTGTTAGCCTGTAAAAACACTTCAAGAAAGGTTTAAGTGTGAGACTAGTGGAACACTTGAGTGAGGTTGTGTGTTAGCCTAAAAACACATTATTGTAAAGTTATGTGTGAGCCATCAAAACACAAGTTTACAAGTTGGGTGTGAGCTTGAAAAACACCTTGTGATAGTGAAATACCCAATTGGTAGATTGGGGAGTGGACGTAGGGTCGATTATACCCGAACCACTATAAATCGTTGTCTCCATTCTACGCATTCTTCTTCCCCTCTTCTTTGTCTTTGAAATTTTATACACTAATTCAACCCCCCTTTTTTGGTGCCAAGGGACAACAGTACTATTTCTTAGTAGATCCATATAATGACAACTCAAACAGTTCTAACATGGTGTCCATGGATGCCTCATGAATAATATATATGAGCAGACATGGTTCTTTGCATTATAAGTTCCAATGAGCTTAAGGAGTTCAAGCATTTAGAAATTAGCTGAGAGTTTCTTAGTTTTACGAGCCAATAAATCCTCAATGTCTTGGGTTTGTCTAAAATTGTAGTAATACTTTCCACTTCCCTAATAATCTTACTCTCATGACGCTCTTTCATCCTAAATAGATCATTATCAACCACCACAGGTTGAGGCATCTTCATTGGTGCTTTTCTTTTGTCAATTTTATTAGCAGTGGTCTCTCCTTTATCAGAATCTCATTGACACGCTTGTTCACCTCTTCGATGATCTTTTCTTCCATCTTGTGGTTGAAATCGACCATCATCTTTTTTTAGGCCTTTGGTGATATGGTTGGTTCCATGATTAGGTTAACTTTTTAGCTTGGATTCAATGTCTTACTTTTCCTTACAAATCAATTACCTATTCTATTCCACAGAGGTTTAGATAGAGCTATGACGGCTGCAAAGGTTATCAATTTGATGCATGAATAGGTAATTGTTGCATGTATGCATGATATGTACAAATCACTTTGCAAAGGATCCTTCCAACCTTATTCCTCCCACACACGAGGTCTAATAGATCTTTCTTAGGTGGGGCTTCATTCTTATATCAATATAGGGTAAAGAATGCATAGGGTCCCCTCGAACCATGAAGAGTTAAAAGTCTCGAGAGAGTATATACATAAAGGCACTAAAAAAAAGAACCCTTTACATTATTTGAAGGAATATGTACAAGAAAAGAAAGATATTCCTTTAATGAGAAAGGGATGTATATAAAAAGTATTTGTTGAATTATGAATAGTGATATGGCAACCTAAGAGGGGGTGAATTGTGTTGTAAATAAAAATAATTATAAACACAAACACAAGAATTCTACAATGGTTCAACAATGTGCCTACTCCACTCCTCAAGTTTTCACTTAAGCCTTTCTATTTTTTTTCCTAGGCTTAAGAACAAAACCTTCCATCTTTAAGGCTAAAGAAGAACCTTCCCTTTTACAGGCTGAAGGATAACCTTTCCTTCTATCGGCTCAGCAAGAACCTACCCGTTAGTATTTTTCTAGGCACGATACCAACCGTTACAATTCTACAAGGATGGATCTAAGTAGTGTCTATGCCTCTCAAATCACATAACTAATAAATAATTAGTGTTCAAGAAAATCTATTCTAAAAAAGAGTAACAAAAACAAATCTTACTTTATCCAAAATACAAGTAACACCTAAAAAAGTTTGCATAAATTGTTACAAAGAGTTACAAAGATGTTCACAATGATTTCTTGCCTTTTCTTTCACCTTTCTAGACTTTAAAAATGCTTATATATAGCCAACCTCCAAAACTAACCATTCGAATAGTTGATGTTACATTTGAAAGCTTTTCTGCAAAACTAGTCATTAGAGATGACAACATCCATTATTCTTCATCAAACCCTGTTGAACTTGTAATGATTACTTCTAATGCCTGTTAAATGTCCTTGCTAGCTTTGACTACAATACTTGTTAAGAAAGAACAATGCATGTTCTTCATTTTCAGAAGGATTGAACTTTGTGCTTTATTTTTCAAACTTTGCACTGTTGCTTACTACGCTCATTGTGCAATTCACAATGCCCGTTAGAAACTTCTTCAACACCTGTTTAGAAGGGCCAATACCCATTTCATGTTACAGAAGCTTTAGTTTAAGCTTGGACACCTTTCTCATGCCTGTTGCAAATATGCAACATCGATTGCTAGTCTAAATCAACACTTGTTATGAAACTTCAATGCTTGTGCTAGGGTCCAACACATCTTAACCTGGAGTACTTCTCTAACACCTATTGCAAAGGGACAATGCCTGTTCCGAGGTCCAAATGACTTTGGCAAAAGAGCAACATCCAATCAACATCCATTGCTCATCCTTGAATGCCCATTGAATGGTCCAATGCCTATTGGGAGATGTTTAACGACCATTGGGAAATGTTCAATGCTCGTTGAATTTTCACAATGCCCATTGAACTTGTTATGGTCTTTTAACATTCTTTAGGTCTTGGGGTCACATGTTCTTCAAACATTCTCCTCCTAGTATTCACAATAATCTCCCCTTTTAATATTCGTCGGGTCTATTTAAATCATCCAAAAATGTTAAAGTACAAACATTATAACTTCTCTTAGTTTTTATAGTTTTGCTATCCTTTAAAATAATAGTTTTATTATCATTAAAAACACATCTTTCAAAATAGAGGAGTGAGTCCAATGCCTTGAGGTTACATGTTCTCCAAACATTCTTCCCCTAGCATTCATAATAGTTTTTACATGGCGGGAAAGAGGATATATAAGTATTTACATATGGGAGATAGTTACATGAAAAAGGGTTAGGGTAACATTTGTGCTTGCATTAAGGATACCTAACCATGTTTTTCAAGGACTTATACTCTTTTTAAGAAGAAGAAATGCAAATAAGTGGGATGCCCTATTCTAAGATACTATTGGCTCCTATATGCGCCTAATGGTTGAGAGCGTTGTTATAGTTGATAGCTCCTATAAGCTTGGAGGGCGATTATTGTGGTCCCCCATTCGATATACCCAAAGGTATTAGGCTTATGAATGATGAATCCTTTTATAATCTCCTAAGCCTGAATAGAGCTTAAGTTTCAAGTTTGAAGAACCATTGGTTTTTCTGACGGTAGGCCTAGTGCGCGTTATGAAGTATGGAGGCTATATGAATGTAATTGAATTAATCAATAATAAGTTTAAGACATTAAAATTAAACTAGAGATTGAATAAAAAGTTAATTTTGAGTCCTGGTAGAGTTGCCACTTTGAGTGTCTTAGATTTTTTTTTTACTCGAACAAGTGGAATCTTGCTTGTGATGCCATCCTTTGATCGATCAATAGGGGATAAAAAAGATGGAGGTCTTTACATTGGTAATGAACCCAAAACATGGTGCGTGTTGGATCAATAGGGGATCCTCTAGGCCTTACGCAGGTTCAAAGCCTTAGGTCCAAACTATAGTCATCAGGGGACCAAGTTAAGATAATATATTGATACCATCCTTAGAAATTTTGGAGTTACCACCCACTTTGGTCGGTACAGGACTCTAAGGAAGGAAAAATCTGAACCTAAATTAAGTTGATTAGAAGGCCCAATTCATCTTCACCCCATCAAAGATGGGGTTCAAAAATTAGGTACAACTTAGGAAAGAGATTAAGCACCCTCAAACTGCCCGAATATAATGACCTGACCTTCGGGCATCTTAGGTTCACTTTTTACATTTTAATCAAGTTATTAATTAGTCTGATTTAATGGCCTTAAGCATGCCTCTAGCTTAATTGAGTCAATCAAATCATCAACTTAATGGGGAATGGGGTTATGCATCTTGGTATAGGGATCATTATACGTATCCACACATCAATTCAAACATAATGATCTAAAAAAGGGAGAGGGGTCATACATCATTGTATAGAGGATATCACGTATATCCATACATACATTCAAACATAATAATCTCATCCCTAATCACACTAAATGGTGATCAAGACCAAAGTCATAGTTTAGCTTAAACAAAACACCTATACCATGAAAATGCACAAGTTAGTGACTAAAGCAAAAAAAATAAACCAAAAAAAGGAATCAAACAAATAAATGAAATCATTAAGCACTTTACCACATATGCATAGTCAAGTTACATAAAAATGCATCTAAGTCCATAATAATACATCTTAACGTCACATGTAAGATATGGCAATGCTAAATAAACACAAAGATATAGGTTATGAAACATGATGAAGCATTAACAGGGGAATGCAGGCATTTGGAGGACTTTTAATGGCTTAAGGCAGAGATCATTTCAAAAGGGTCCTAAGATTGATGAATGCTCTCCCTATGTAGCTCACAAAGAGTTGGGCATCCATGTATATGGCTCACCATGAAAAGGTTAGCATACAACTCAAAGGAAAAAAAATGCAAGGCCAAAGCACTAGTCACATATTTTAACGTCAAACATAATCATAAGAGAGCTATCAAGATCTTATTCTTTACTTGATCACTATTCTAAAATGATCAAAATAGAACCATAATCATCATAACTAATCATAAGTAAAGGAATATGAACATTAAATAAAAAGGGGGACGACAAACCATTTTAAAATCATGCCAAAGTTCTATTTTGAAATGAATAGGAATCCTAGGATGTTAGACCCCATCTTATTCTGTTGTTGGAACCTTAGAACATCATAAAAGAGGTTTTGAAAAAGGGGAAATCTGGATGGCAAAAGAAGAGACTTTACAATTTTGTCCCTAGAGAGTAGGGCTATACAACCAATTATAAGGGTTGTACAACCCATTATGAAGATTGTAAAACCTAGAAAATGGGTTGTACAACGTAGATCAAGGTTGTACAGTCTCCCATTCTTAAGCTTTTAAAAATATAAAGAAAGAAAAAAAAAAAGGAAGAAAAATGGGGGATTAGGGGATTTTCTAGATGCCTTTAAGTGTTCTTTGCCCTTAGAGGCTCACTAAATGTAATGACCAATTCATTTTAGCTCTGATACCAATAAATGTAACGACCATTTTCATTTACATAACTCATATCATTCATGTTCAAAATACATATGCATATAGGTTTTATCCATCCTACACACAATCAAACATTTACTT
>CATIWR010004985.1:0-13530 GCA_949677035.1 Omphalea diandra | reverse complement strand
GTGTAGCAAGCTCAAGCTGCCATATAAGGAAAATATGTATAAACACTAGATACACTTGCATGGATCATGCATTAAGCATTCATAATCATTTTGATATACTTATAACCATGTATGTATCAAATTCTAGGATCTCAACACTTTGAGGAAGTCCTAGAGAGAGAACCAAGCCTACCATAAAGGTTGGTCACATCATAAGGTGAGTAGAAACAATAATTAGATTCAATGTGTGTGAGTAAAAACCATAATTGGATTCAATAGGTGTATGTGATAATTGTATGATATGATTATGTTCTATTACATGTATATATGATTGAATTGTTATATGTTACATGAAAATATAAGTCAAGTGAGAATGATTGAATTGTCACATGTTACATGAGAATAATATGATTATGTTCTATTACATGTATATATGATTGAATTGTTACATGTTACATGGGAATACAGACCAAGTGAGAATTAAATGCTCTTAATGATTACTTGGCATATCATTTGTGAATAACCACTTGCATATGAAACTAAAAGGGGCGTTGTGACCGACATGTCCAACACTTGTAAATCACAGAAAGATGGACCAATAGGTCCCAAATCATATGTCAAATGAATTACAGGAAGATGGACCAATAGGTCCCAAATCATATGTTACATGAATCACATGAATATCCCAGGAGTAATGTTTGTCTTGCTCGATCACGACAAAAACAAAGCTATTGCATTTGCACTTGCACTTGCATAGTCAATTGTTATACTTGCAATGTATCTTAATGATATTTGATTATGGATTATGCCATGAGGATTTGATTATTGTTTTTATTCACTGAGTCGCAACTCACCAAATCGCAATTATTTTTCAGATACTGAAGCATAGAGTTTGGATATTTTGGTGCATAAAGTCTTGCATAAAGACACATGGAACACAGGTCATCGACTAAATTCCAACTCTGTCTCCTTGCGTCATGTACATACATTTGATAGGAACTAGTTATGGTCACTAGTCCTGACATTAGTTAACACATGTGTACATTAAATACATATGAGATTATATATATATGATGAATAAACCTTAATGTGTATGCATTTTTTAACGTGAAATGTCATGATTTGCAACTGAAGATGATAGTTACAGTTGGTGGTATCATAGGATTCAAGCACACGCGAGGCAGACGTGCAAATCTCAGTGTGTATGACATCGCGGGGCCGACGGACAAATCTCGAATATTGAGTGCTCCGATAGGTATCAACTGTAGCCACATTGTGACTTTACAATTTGTGGTATCAAAGTTGATTTACAAATGAGAACAATGGGTATCACAATTATTGATTTGACAAATGAATTTAGACGTTACAGTTTGGGTATCAGAGAGGGCTTAAGCATACGAAGGGTAGATGTGTAAATCACAGTGTATATGACATCACAAGGTCGACGGGCAAATCCCGGATGTTGAGTGCTCTAATAAGTACCGATTGTAGCATTACAAATTGTGGACATGAATAGTATGAGTTTTGTAAATGAAAATGGTTGATACATTTGTTGGCATCAAAGCAAATATGAATACGGTCATTACAGTTTATTGGTATCAGAGCCATATGAGTTCTGTCAGATGATAATGGTTGTTACAATCCAAGTTTTATTTATCTGAAGGAAAAATGTCCCATGAACATAACTAAGAAAATTCTAAATAAATGCTTAACAAAAAAAACTAGGTTGCCAATCAAGATTCTACAAATAATTAAATTTTGCATCAAGCAACTTTTCAAGCTGGCTTAAGGCATGTTCATCAACTTCACTTTGAATACGAACAACCTCAACTGATGATATGTATGCTTTCACTTTAGAGATCTCATCTGTTAAGTTTGACATGTCGACAGAGAAAAGCTCTTAAGACTTATAGAAAAAGTAAAACAATTTCTCAAAGCCTCTATAAATAGAAGAGCTCCCACACAATTAGGGGATCATTTTTGCAATCTGCAACAACCATCACTCTGCAAGTGAAAGCTCTCAAGTCTTCAAAGCTTCCAAGCCTTTAAGTTCCACATGGTGAGGATCCGTCTTTAATTCGAGATCAAGCTATAACGCCTTCAAATTTCACTTGGCACACGTCTCTAAGATCAAGTGAAGAGTTTCATCCTTGATTTAAGATTAAGCCTATTTGGCCTTAAATCCCAATTTCATTCAAAGAGTCAAATTATAGGATTCATTTCTTTGTAAAAGAAATCATAAGAGGTTGCAATCCACTTTTCTATAAATTTGATAATTTACACTTACTTTTTGGTTGTCTTAATTTTTAGGCACGAAATTTGTGTACAAAATGATCCCCATATCTTCACAAAACACATTAAATTCATTGAAGGTGTACTCATTTCCATTGTCTGATCTCAGTATTTTAATCTTGCCGCCACTTTTAGTTTCTACCTTAGCTTTAAACTTCTTAAAGCACTAAAAGTTTAAGCTTTATTTGACAGAAAATACACTCATGTCATTCTAGTCAATTCATCAATAAACAAAATAAAGTACCTATTCTGATATAAAGATGGAACACTCATTGGACCACATAAATTAGTATTAAAAAGCTCAAGCTTATTCTTTGCCCTCATAACATTCTTTAATGAGAATGGCTTCCTCTGCATTTTTCCCAACTAGCAATCATCACATAAAACATCAATACAACTGATTGCAGGCATGTCTCTAACCATATTATGAGATTGTAAGAACTTCAATGCACTTATGTTGAATGACCATGCCTTTTATGCCACAAACTAAAATCATCATGCTTGGAAACAAGTGTTGAGTGATTCATTTGATTCTAATCAATTGGCAAATAATTATAACCCATTTCAATAGTAACAATTTTAGAATCATTTTGATCAAATGATAGTGCAGTCAATTCCTTTGAATGAAAGTGAATATGCCCTTTTCAATAATTATACAACACTAAGTAAATTTTGATCGAAATCTAGAATCAATAACACATTATGAAGTAATTTTGCTCCTTTGCTAGTGTGAATATAAATCACACCTCTCCTATGAGCTTGAAGAAATGCTCCATTTCCATGTTTAACTCAAATCCTGTCAAACTTGTTTAGAAAAATAAAAGGACTTAAGTCTCTGATCATATGACTTATGTAACCATTATCCATATACCATACATCTTTAGAGGTTGAGTAACATGTTTGCATAGTCATAAACAAGCGATCCTCAGCTTGGGGATGAAGTTAGCTCATTGTATAGGTTGCAGCTAAGATTCATTTTGTTTGGATCTATAGAACTTCTCTTTATGCCTCATTTCTTGCAACAATTACATTGAATTTGAGGCTTTCCCTTATACCAACTATCTTTCACAAAGTGATTTGTTCTTTTGCAAATTGGACAAGGAGGAAATTTGCCTTTTACAGCTGATTCAATTGAGCTTTCACCCATCTTGCCTTTTCCTTTTTTATCATTGCCTTTTCTATCATGATTTTGCTTCTTTTGATCTTTCTGAACAGGTTGCTTCTCTTTGTGTTTTGCTAGAAATGCATCTTCAGCCACTTCATCATTTCTCATGGAAAATCTTTATTTTTGAACCTGTAATTTGTTGATCTTTGAAATAGTCAGCTCTTTAAGGTCACATGGCTCCTCAATGGCAACTACTTTGGCTTCAAAATTCTCAGGCAAGCTTATTAGCATTTTCTCCACTATTTTATGATCTTGCACAACCTCACCATAGAGTCTCATCTTATTCACAACTTCTAATAACTTTGAAGAATAATCTTTGGTATATTCATTCTCCTTCATCTTCATCATTTCAAACTCTTTGAGAGTCATTAATTTAACAGATTTAACTCTTTCATTTCCTTTGTATCCTTCTTTCAACTCATCCCATATTTGCTTGGTTGTTTCAGGATGCATAATGCTTGTAAACACAACATCTGTCAAGGCTAAATGCAAACAGGTAACTGTTTTATCCCTCTTTAATACCTCCTCCTTATGTTGCTTAATTTGAGCTATAATAGAAATAGCTCTCAATGGTGAAACTTGTTTATCTTGATCCACTATCTCCCAAAAACCCACTGATTTCAAGTGTGATTTCATTGTAACAACCCATATCTAATAATTTTCCCTAAAAAATTGAGGAGTAGTAGGAGCAGTGTTGCTTCCTAAAGCCATCTAATCACTCAAAGGTGTTAATCTCTCAAAAACAAGTGTTTGAACTCTCAAGAACTCGTAATATTTTTGTTGATTTAAACCTCACAACCCATAAGAACAATGCATTGATACCACTGTTAATTTTTGAACCATAACATGAAAATATGAAATCATGAGAAAGAGAAAAAGAAAGTAGACTCTCTAAATTGTTGTGTTATATTACTCCAACATTTTTCATTGATATATACATAGTACAAAAGATATTGTAGTAGCATTGTGGCCATACACTACTGCAAAATACTAAGATACACCTTAACATTAGGTAGGCGGATTTACTTAAATATGGAAGGTCATACTTTTATACCTAACATTACTTACAAAAATAAACAAAAAGATTACATTCATCAGCAAAGAAGTATTTAGAAAAGCTTCATAAGTTAACATATATCATGATAGATGTATTAACTTGCGTGGTTATGTGGAGAGAATTCAGGATCATATGAGCAGTTACTTGGACTAAAGTCGAACTTAGCTGCAAAAATGGCATGGCTTGATCTAGGTGACTTAATGGATGAAGAACCAAAAAGCAAGATAAAGGAAGATATGCCAAGGGCTCAAATTTAAGTGGTTCAACCTGATTGTTATGTTACCATGGATTTCAAACAAGACAAAATCAAATTATATGTGAACTCGTCACATAAAGTTTCAAGAGCCCCTAAAATTGGCTAAGTGGTTCATTAATTTCAAAAAAAATATGCTAGTTTGAATTGGCTAAATGCCTGAATGCATTTGTTATAGTGAGTGTTGATATTGTGTCATTTTGCCTTGGTTAAGTTTATTATCATGTGCATATGAATGACTTTGTTAAACCATGTCAAAGTTGTAAGCTAATTTCGATTTGGAGGACCTTATATTAAGATGTTTATGTCACCATTTTTTGATTAGCCGAGTTGGTCCGGCAAGCCTCATTCGACATGTAGGGAAACTAATTAATGGTATATATGTCAGTTCTAATGTAAGCCAATGTTTTTCGAACTGGACTCGTTCAATCAGTAGAATCGGTAAAACGAAAAATTGACATTAATATTTGGTTTGATTTAGTATTGAAAACCAATCACTCAAAAAATCGATTAAAATCCTAGAAAAATTTATCAAAATTGAAAATCAAATCAAACTGATTTAATCTAAAACTACATTATTTTGTAAAAAAATTTAAAAATTTCAAAAAAATTACTATTGTACTCAAAATTTAAATATTAAAAATAGTTTTCATTACTTTATCATATTCTATAATTTTTTAATTTTTAAATATTATTTATATATTTTTTTCAAAAAAATTTAAAATTATTTCATTGAATTGAATCAGTTAAACTAGTCAAATGAACCGAATTAAAAACCAATTAATCAGTTCGATGTCTTGTCCCATTTTAAAAACGTTGCGCTAAGCTAGTAGTGTCTCTTCGCTATAATTCTTAATAATCATAGTAATTGATGGTACTGCACTCAATAATCACCGTCAAGGGTCACGATGTATATTATAATCACTAGAAAATGTTCAATATAAAGAAATTTTTAAGTGAATTTTACAGTAATTTATTCAATAATGTCATTAAATAACGTGATCTAATCCAATGGTGAATAATAACTTTTATGTAATCCAATGGTATCTAATTTTATATAATCTAACAATGAATAATATTTTTTATCTAATCAAATTTTATGTCATTATATAATAACGTAAATGACACTGTAGTTTTCATCCGATTTTTATATGCATATTTTTTCAGTTGTTTATATGCATATTTTTTCAGTTGACAAAATGCACCAACTTGGGAAGATATGAACAGCAGCAGCTCAATATTTTTTGAAGCCACTCCACATTGAAATCAAAGCATTGGCTTAAAGACACTGCTGGTTCAACCAAAAACCCTTCACTGTTAATCTTCCAGCCACAAAAATTACGTGGCCAGTGATATATGAAGCAGCAGAAAGGCAAAGGAAGGCCACCAGTGCTGAGACCTCATCGGTCTCTGCAATACGGCATATTGGAATTTGAGATATTAGTCCAGCATATGCCTTGAGAACAGCAGGATCCTAAACCGCCCCCACCCCCCAGAAAGAAAAAAAAAAAAAAAGTGCAAACCAAACTAGTATGGTAAAGAAACCTAGATAAATCATTAAGGAAAAAGCAAGGATAAGGAAGAAATAGTACAGGTTCTCGGAGGTTCTGGTGTCCGATGGTGCAACAGCATTTATGCGAATGTTGCCCTTAGCCCATTCACATGCTAAGTTTTTTGTTAATTGATTAATTGCTCCTGACAATATAGTTAAATTTTCATAGTCAATACTAGGGAGACATGAGTAAAATTTAAGTGGATCTAAATAGGCAAGAATCAAACCTTTGGTTGCTGCATATATAGAAATGATTAGTAAAGCTACCACTCCAGCAATAGAGGAATAAATACAATGCTTCCATTCCCTGATGCTTTCAGAAGCAGATATGCAAGTTGACAAAGATGGTAAGGAGACTCCAGATTGATAATCACTATGCTTGAGTATTCTTCAAGAGTATAATCTACAAAATCTGTGTTTAATGTTCCCAGTTCACCTGGAGGTAACACAACCACCATCACAAATTTAAAGGAAGCAAAGAGAAAAGAGAGAGAGAAAAGCAGAGGATACAATATCAATCAGCTTTTCTCTCTGTTCTCTACAAGTGAGGTCACATACAGACCCACTTACTTCAAATCCCTTACTCTTCCATTCTTCAATCCTGTCGTTTAAGTCTTCCTCGTTGCGTGCACGTGT
Organism: Omphalea diandra; assembly: GCA_949677035.1. Classification (NCBI taxonomy): domain Eukaryota; kingdom Viridiplantae; phylum Streptophyta; class Magnoliopsida; order Malpighiales; family Euphorbiaceae; genus Omphalea; species Omphalea diandra. The sequence continues at coordinate 6,596 of CATIWR010004985.1, read as the reverse complement.
ATGGATTCTTGCCCCAAATCCTGCAAGTTCTTCAACTATTGCATATCTGAGACACAAAGCACTCAATCAACTCAATAACCCAGAAATAAAAATCCACGAAACAATCAAAAGAAAGATTGGAAACCACCCAATGCATCTGGTTCCACCAGTGACAAGTGCGGTCATACCCTTAAGTGACCATCTTTGGTCCCTGCAACCGACTTCTGATCCTGCCATGCTTGTTTCACAGCTCTGCTTCTCGCGTGTCAGCGGCAGGATATAAAAGCCTTTGTCCCTTTTTGGATTTTAACGCAAGAATTAAGATTCTCTCGCGTCGCTGACCTATCATCATCATCTTCATCAGCAAATTCAAAATTAATTAAGATTTATTATTTAATAAATAATTATACACTTTCAAGAATTTAAATTTTTAATAAAATCTCAACCATTCAATTTAGAATCATAAATACTATAGATCATGTTCAAGTTGAATATAACAGAATCTCATCCATCAATACATCCTTTTTTCATAGAATTCATGTCAAGAATCGTTTGTCAGCCAAAGTTTATTTTAAAAACTGAGAGACAACATCATTGTTTTGATGAATTATAATATGTTAAATTTAAAATTGAATGATAATTGGTCTAGTTAGAAGTTATGTGAAAATCATGTTTATTTTTTATTTTTAATATGATATAAAATTTAACTAGATATATACAAAAAATAAATAACTAATATTGTAGAAACTAAATAAATATTGATAATATGTATTTAAAAATTAAAGTTAAATGCTAGTGTGATTACTATTATTATTATAATCATATTTAAATATTTCAAAAAAAATTATAAATATTGAAATTAAATCAAATAAAAATAAATGTGAAATATAAAAATTATATACTGAATTTTAAAAGAAAAATAGAAAGCTAAGTACATCCTATGATGCTACAACACTTTTAGTGTAATTTGAGAGGTCATATATAAGAGTGGGTTAATGGGGGTTAAACGATGGAATGCAAATGAATGTAAAGAATTAACCTTATTTGGGAGTGTAGTTTTAATAAGAAAGGCAAGTTAACGGAGATTAACTCTTTACATCATTCAATCTCCTAAAATCATTTGCTTAAGCCCAAATTTTGGAGGTAAACAATGAAATGGAAAAGGAAATAAAAATAAAATATATTATAAGACAAATATAATCTTGGAATAAAATTTTAATTCTTTGGCAATATTTTATCTTTTAGATATAATTGTCAATTTGAACTTTGGTAATTAATTCTCCTCTTATATTTTAAAATTCCAAACAAAATTAATGTTGTTCATTCCTTTAACTCCATATTTTATAAAAAAAAAAATCTCAAACAAAATTAACATTGCATTGCATTCCATTTCAGTTTATTACTTTACCCTTATTGAGCTCATTTTCATTATCTTCAAAACTCTCACGTAAGCAAGTGGATTTCTTTGATTCATAATCAAATATACCAATTTAAGTTCCACATCAGAGCCCATTGAAGTAGCTTAATTGACCTAGTCAATGGTGCCTCTCGTCTTACAAATGTTCTTAATTCGGTTCCCTTTTAATTTTGTGGGACAAGGATCTAGTTGGATAGTCCATGGATTAAGGCGTTTGCTATGATGACTTTAAATGGTGCTGTACTTGAGTTTTGAAAGTTCGAAAATAATGAAACCTTAGGCAGAAGCCTTAACTAATATTAATAAACTAGTCCATCTTCCGCGCACGAAGCCTAGTTGAAATTATTTTTTATTTTTAAAAAATTTTTAAAGTATAATTATACATTTTTTTTTAAATAGTATTATTATTTATCATATTTGTTAAATGATATAAAGCAAAAAATTCAATATTAATAATATATTTGGCACAATGAATTTTGACATATTTTGTATTATTTCAAATATCATATTTAATTTTTCAATGTCTATTTGTTAATTTTATACATAATAGTTTGTTATTATAATTTATATTAAAACAAGGTTGTGTAGTTTGAATTGTTGAAGAGACATATAATTATAGTGTGAATCAATATGTTATTAAATTTTTAGTAACTATAGAGATTTTAAAAGAAAATAATAAGATACATAGAAAATGATAAGACTTGTGTCAAGAGAAATTTGATTTACATATAATTTGACATTAAAAAAGTTAGAGTCATAGAGTTATATATGGTCTTGTCAAATGAGTTGGACAAACTTAATCACAATTTACCACATTGCACAGCCATATTCAATTTTTGCCACATTAACATTTTTGCTTTGGCTTTTTATATATACTAATCGCTAATTCATGCGTTGCGCGAATTAGTGTAAAAGATTTTATAAAATAATTAAAAATTTTCATCTTATTTTTATTTTAGAAATTAAAAATCTCAAAATAAATAATTTTAGATTAATATTATTTCAATTTATTTTATATTTTTAACATTTAATTTAAATAAATAATTAGTTTTTTATATTTTTAAAATATTTTTCTTTCATTGTATATTTTTTTATATTTTTTAATTAGCTATTTTATAGTATTCAATTAATAAATATAATATAATAATAGTATATAATTGTTAATCATCAATTTATTTAAATATTAACTTGACAAACGATAAACATTCATCTTAAATAAATTTTATGATGAATTTGATAAATAACAAACATTCATCATAAATAGTTTTGCAGATTAAAATAAATTTTATATATCCATATCTATATCTATATCTATATATATTTATATTTATTTTTATATTTTTTTCCTTTTATATTAAGAATATTTAGTTCAATTGATGCATGTTCATATTTTTTTTCAATCAACAAAACTTAGCTTATTATTTATTCAATCAATCCTATTAAAATCTTTCATATTAATATGTATTTTAAATATTACTTTATCAATTTAAAAATTCACCTTCCATCTCTATTTTTATATGTTATATATATAAATAAATAAAATTATTATTTTATAATTTTAATATATTAGTAATATTTTAACTAACTATGATTTCAAGTTTCATTATATAAAAAATATTCTATAAATAAAGATTCTTAACCAATTTTAATAATTTTTTTTATTCTTAAACTAATCAAATGTACATTTAGAATTTTCTGTTAATTTTTTCTTATCATTTTTATTATTTTTATTATTGAAGGTATTTTAATAAATACTTTTCAATCATTAATTACTAAAAGTTTAATTATTAAAATTCTATTTTATTGAAATATCATTTTTATACTTCTAATTCAATTTTATATATATCTAAATTAAATTTAGATAAATTATGTCAGCAAAGTTTTATATATACAACTGTGAGAATATTCTAAAGTTGTATACAGAAATATCTAAATGAAAAAGTGTCATATGTTCATTCATAGATGAGAATTTACCATTACCTCAACTTTACTATATATAATAGATTTCATCTAATTGAATTTTTTTAAATTAAAAAAATATTTATAAAATCTTTTTAAAGTAAGTGATTTTAACAAATTACATCTTATTTGTTTATATTATATATTCAAATTAAAATGTATTTCATATATAAATTAATAATTAATACTAAAATAAAATGTGTCATAATTGATCGAATAATAAATATAAAAATTAAATTCTCTTTAACATTATAATTGTCATTAATACATGATAAGAAATCAAATTTCTAAAAATTAGAAAAATGGTAATGTGTCAAATAAAGAAACTATAAAGCTAAATAGTTCATTAAAAAAATGGTCAATATTTTCTATTAAATGATCTATTATCCATTTTACATTTAACCATTGATATGAGAATAATTAAACCTGAATTGGATCTTGTAAGTTATTGCTTTTCAAACAAAACTCATCAATGGAAAAAAAAAAAAAAAAGAAGTTAATAATTAAGAGATTTAGTACCTATTAATGAAAGAAAATCCGCATATAACATTCATAACAATTAACTTATAATTAAATATTGAGTCTTCCTTCATATGCATAGATATTTACCATCAAGTTAAGAGCAAGAGCAGATAATGTCATAATAACAATATCAATGATCCTTCAAAATTCTAAAGATTAAAAAAGAATTGAAAAAATCAGGAACAATAAAATTATTAAAAAATAAAAAAGAACGAAGAGGAACAGTTACCATCGGAGCTGGCAAAATCCTAAATTATCTGTTTCCTCTTTAATAATTTTCTCAAGTATTATGATATTAATCATGCAATTATGATGAAATCTACTATCCAATCTTAAGAATTTAAAAGATTCAATGAGCTCGGCGTAAATTAAAAACTAAAAGATGCTCATGTCCAGTTCAATTGACCAACGTATAAAAGAGCCCAACAAATGTTAAAGATGTAGGATTTCTTCATTTTCTCGTTGTTTTCCAATATTTTTAAAATATAACCGGTCAGTGAATCGACCAATTGACCGATTCTTAATTCGACTAATCTAATTAATCTTATTTAATTAACTCAATAATAAATAAAATTTTTAAGATATTTTAAAAATAAAAAATATTTAAAAAATATAGATATATTTATAATAATTAAAAATAAAAAAATAATATTAAAAATTAATATGAAATGAACCAAATAAATCACTACTATGGTTTTTAATTTTATTGGTTCAATCAATTGGTTCAGTCCCGTTGTCAAAGTATTGTTCCTTTCTTACTCAAATACCATGGAATTCAAGACATTATGCTACATGTGATGCATGATTTATGCTGACTGGAACATCAAAATATCCTTATTAGCCACTTAGTACTCCATCTTACTCAACAATACCATGGAATTCAAGACATTTTGCTACATGTCATGCGTGATTTATTCTGACTTGAGCATCAAAATATCCTTATTAGCCACAACTTAGAACTCCATCCTTATCGTTCCTTTCATTGCCCTTGTAAGTAAAAAATATTAAGGGAACAGGGTTGACATGACAAGCCATGTTATTCAAGCTTTTGCTACTGGCATCTCTCTTAGTTAGCTTGGCAGATTCACAAGATCTCAATTTCACCTACCATGGCTTCCGAAACGCCAATCTAAAAGCCTTGATGGTATAGCTGAGATCACTTCTACTGGCCTTTTAAGGCTCACCAATTACACCACACGAGAAAAAGGACATGCCTTCTATCCGAATCGAGTACCATTCAAGAAATCCTCAAATGGATCTGCTTTCAGCTTCTCTACTACCTTTGTCTTCGCTATTTTACATGAAATTCCAACTACTAGTGGTCATGGAGTTGCTTTTGTGATTGCACCAACAAGAGGCTTTCCAGGATCGAGTCCAGGCAAATTCCTTGGTTTGTTTAATGAGACCAACAATGGTATTGACGCCAATCGTGTTGTTGCAGTAGAGCTCGACACCATCCACACAAGTGAATTCGGAGACATCAATAATAATCATGTCGGGATTGACATTAATGGGTTAAGATCTAAAGCATCAGCTGTAGCTGGATATTATGCTAATCCTGGCTGCAAGTTCACAAACTTGACACTTATTAGTGGTCAACCCATGCAAATTTGGGTGGACTATGATGGTGCAAAGAAGCAACTTAATGTCACTTTAGCACCAATTAATATCAATAAACCCAGTAATTCTCTTTTATCTTTGGCTATTGATTTGTCCCAAATCTTGGAAGACACCATGTACATTGGTTTCTCATCATCTACAGGCTCTGTCCTTTCATCTCATTATATATTGGGTTGGAGCTATAAGATGAATGGCCAAGCTACAGCACTAGATCTTTCTCAACTTCCTAAGCTTCCACGACTTGGACACAAGACGAGATCAAAATTTTTTACCATAAGGCTGCCCGTACTTTCTACAAGTTCGGTTTTGATAGCTATCTCAGTTTTAGGTTATTTGATAAGGCGGCAAAGGAAGTTTGCTGAAGTGCTTGAAGATTGGGAGATTGACTATGGACCTCACAGATTCAAGTACAAAGATTTGTACACTGCCACCAAAGGATTTAAGGACAAGGAACTATTGGGTAGTGGGGGATTTGGTAAAGTCTATAAAGGAATATTACCAACTTCCAGGATTCAGATTGCAGTTAAAAAGGTGTCTCATGAATCAAGCCAGGGAATGAAGGTTTTTATAGCAGAAATTGTTAGTATTGGCAGGCTTCGTCATCGGAATTTAGTCCCTCTCTTAGGCTATTGCCGGCGTAAAGGTGAATTGCTGTTGGTTTATGACTACATGTCTAATGGAAGTCTAGACAATTACCTCTATGACCAACCCAAATTCACCTTGAATTGGAGCCAAAGATTTAAAGTCATCAAAGGGATAGCTTCAGGGCTGTTGTATCTGCATGAAGAATGGGAACAAGTTGTGATTCATAGAGATGTAAAGGCTAGCAATATCTTGCTTGATGGCGAATGGAATGGAAGATTAGGAGATTTTGGGCTTGCCAGATTATACGATCATGGAACAGATCCTCAAACGACACATATTGTTGGCACTCTTGGCTATCTTGCACCCGAGCATACAAGAACAGGAAGAGCAACAACAAAGACTGATGTGTTTGCCTTTGGTGCATTTTTGCTGGAGGTTGCTTGTGGTAGAAGGCCAATAGAGCCAAGGGAAACAGCAGAGGATGTAATCCTGCTTGATAGGGTGCTCTCTTATT
>CATIWR010004984.1:0-16601 GCA_949677035.1 Omphalea diandra | reverse complement strand
TGTGTTTATATACTATTTTTAAGGAGTAGAAAACATATTAGGAGTTCGAATCAAATGGAAAAAAGGAATTATTTTCGTGAAAGGAAATTAACAAATCTATGCAGTCTTTTTTCATGTGGCACTGATATTTCCTGTTGTAGAGCTGGCAATGCAATTGTCTAACTCGAATATATTTTTGTTCAGTTCCTTGGGCTTCTGGTGGTACCCAGTTTACCCGAAATCCAACTCCACCTTCTGGGGTAATTGATTATAATTCTCTTATCTTGTTTATATGTAGTTGTTCCACTGTTTTGTTCTTTAGAAGACAAAGTGGGAAAAAAAAAAACAGCAGAGGGCAACAAAATATCGTGGAATGAAATGGCAGCAAATCACGAAGGCTGAAACGGGCAATACAAATCAACAACAAACACAAATCATTCCTCCAGAATGTCAGTCCTCCAGCACTGAAACATCCATATAACACAGCAATACAAATCAACAACAAACACAAATCAACAGAACACAAATCATATGCATCATCAAGCACACAAAGAGAAAGGAAAACGTAAGTCAAAACCTCAAATCCCAATCGATGAGAACGATCGCCGATGATTGAACGGTCGCCGATGATTGACAAAATTGATCGGAAAATTGTTGTTGTCTTTCTGCTGTGGATTGTTGTTGTCTTTCTGCCGACTTGTGCTGTGGGTTCAGTGAGAGGAAGAAGAAAGGGTTCGGTGAGAGGAAGAAGAAGAAGAAAATGTTTTCATCTAAAACAAAGGGCAAATATGTAAATGCATTAACTTAACATCTGCCAACCCGTTGAAACACCCCAATTTGGGGTGTTTTAATTTGGAGTGTTTTATTGGTTTGGGTGGGAATGAGTTGATTTGCCAAAACCTCTCAAACCAATCCATTCCAACCTAAACACTTCTATCCAAACACCATAATATTTTTCAAACCAATACAAACTAATCCATTCCATTATAAACCTACAATGGAAAAGAATGGTAGTTGTCCGTAGCCGCTTTCTTTGTTAAATGGCTTTAGAGATACACTTGATTGTTGTGAGCTTCAACATTTGGGTTTTACAGGCCGTCCTTTCACATGGGAGCATGGTAGAGGCATAGATCATTTTGTTGAGGAATGCTTGGACCGTTTTCTTGCCTTTACTGATTGGACCCTCTGTTTTCCTCAGTATAAGGTTTATCATTTGCAGGCCCCCGCTTCTGATCATTCGCCTATTTGTTTATCTTGGCAGGGTCGCATGGGGCTTAGAAATAAAAAGCGGAGGTTATTATTTGAGCAGTTATGGCTTCAGGATGATGAAAGCAGGGAACACATTAAGAATTACTGGCACAACAATGCGGATTCTCAAGATATTATTATTCACTTGAAGTGTGACAAGCTTATGACAGATATAAAAGAATGTCGTACACAGCTAGAATGCTTAAAAGCTTCGTCCGGTCAAAATAGTAAAGACATTCTTCGGGTCATAATCAGATGGATTCTCTGCTTAAGAAAGAAGAAATTTATTGGAAGCAAAGTCTTAGGTTCAGTGGCTCGCAGAGGGGGATCGCAATAGCGGATTTTTCCAGGCAATGGCTTCTGCCTGTAAAAGGTTTAATTTGCTCAATGGTCTATGTGATGCTAATGAGGTTTGGCAGACTTCGGAGGCTACTATGGGGCAAATAGCTGTAGACTATTTTCTAATTTGTTTCATTTTGGTGGGTCCATAATTAACAATGAGATTCTATCTATTATTCAGCGGAGGGTTTCTATGGCTTAATCAAGTTCGCTTCTCCAGCCTTTTAAGGCATAGGAGGTTAGTCATGCCTTATACCAAATGGATCCCTCAAAGGCCCCAGGTCCGAATGGCTTTCTAGGTTCGTTTTATATTCACAACTGGGATATTATGGGTAATGATATTACTGTTGTTTGTTTATCGATTTTAAATGGCATGCCTTTCCCTGATGGTTTCAATCACATTCATTTTGTTTTAATTCCCAAAGTGGCTAATTCGGTTCATATGTTTGATCTTGGTCTTATTAGCCTATGTAACATGATTTATAAGCTTGTTTCCAAAGTTCTAGTGCACAGGATGAGGGCTGTCCTCCTTGACTTAGTTTCAGAGGAACAGAGTGCTTTCGTTCCTAACAAACTTATCACTGAAAATGTCTTTCTAGGAGTTGAAGCAATGCATGCTTTAAAATTAAATCAGGCAGGTTATTCTGGGATGGTGGCTACTAAGCTTGATAAGGCAAAGGCTTATGACATATTAGAATGGGGATTTATTAAAGCTGTGTTAGTCGCTCTCGGCTTCCCTAATCAGTGATGTAGACTGATCATGAGATGTGTTACTTCAGTAATATATTCTATCTTGTTAAATGGTAGTATTATGGGGGATGTAATTCCACAGAGAGGGGTTCGACAGGGTGATCCTTTATCGTTGTACTTATTTATTCTTTGCGCAAATGTCCTATCTGGCCTCTTGCACAATGCTCGTTTGCAAGGTAAGTTACATGGGTTAAAGCTAGTTCCTTTCACTCTGGAGATTACTCATCTTTTCTTTGCAGACGATAGTACCCGTTTTTTGTAAGGCCAATCCTGTAGAGGCTTCAAAGTAAACGAGAATTCTTTTATTGTCTGAAGCGGCATTTGGGCAATTTGTTAATCCTGAGAAGTCTTCCACTTTTTTCTCTGCCCATGTGTCTGATGCTAGGAGGGCACTATTTACAAGTCGATTAGGGGGTTGGCGCAAGGAACTTCCTAAGTAATTATCTTCGTTTGCCGTCCATTATAGGCCGGTCCAAAAAAGCTGCTTTTCAGGCTCTCAGGGACAAGTTTCGAAAGTGTTTAACGGCTCGGAGAAGCTGATTGTTATCCATGGGAGGCAAGGAGGTTTTGATTAAGTCTATTGTGCAGGTATTGCTAGCTTACACTATGAGTGTATTCCAGATACTACGTTCAACTGCTGATGAACTGCAAAAAATTATAAATTCTTTCTGGTGGGGGGATGTTGCTAACGGGCAAAATTGTATTCATTGGGCATCATGAGAGAGACTTAGTGTTGCAAAGGAAAATGGGGGCCCGGGTTTTTGTAGCCTTAAGGAATTTAACTTAGCTATGCTTGCAAAACAATGCTGGTGCCTCTTAACCAATAGTTCTTCGTTGACAGCTAGAGTACTCAAAGCTAGATATTTTCCTGATTCTAGTTTGTTGCAAGCGCAAGCAGGACCAAATTCCAGCTATAGTTGGCGGAGCCTTATTGCTGCCATCCCTTTACTTAGTAAGGGTCTTTGTTGGTGCATGGGTAATGGTGATTCAATTTCTGTTTGGGATGATCCATGGGTGCCAATGCCAGATTTATTCAGGTTGGTGACACCAAAAGTTAATGGAGCTACAGAATTGATGGTTGCTAATTTGATCAAACATAACCAATGGGATAGTAATTTACTTAATTCCACCTTTCTGCCGAGGGATGTTGAATTGATCCATTCTATTCCATTGAGTTTATCTCCTCAGTCGGATTGATTAGATTGATTTTTCACAAAAGACGGTTTGTATACAGTGAGATTAGGTTATAAGGTGGCAATGGCTAATTTGAATCGAGATAGTGCAACGGAGAGTTCAAGTTCAGCCTTTTAGAAGGATTTATGGTCATTAGATATTCAGCCTTGCCAATTGATATTCATGTGGAGGCATTGCAAAGGTTTCCTTTCTACAAAACTTAATTTAATAAATACGCATGATGATATTGACAATCAATGTGTTTTTTGCCAACGGGCCCAGGAGAATGAGTTGCATGTGTTTTTGAGGTGTGAATTTGCTTAGACATTTTGGAGCGCTTCTTTATGTAGCACATATGTTTCTAAGGTTCATGTGGGGTCTATACCCCAGTGGATCATGCAGGAATTTCATTCTATGGATAAACGGTTGAGAGAGCTCTTTGTTGTGTTGCTTGACTCATTGTGGTGGGCTAGGAACTAAAAAGTTTGGGATAATGTGGAGCTTGAGCCTCGGGGAATAGTCAATGGAGTGATAGTGAGCTTTGGTAAATTCCAACAGGCTATTGACACAAAGAAAGCTGTTATTCGAAGTGGGGTCGGTGTTAGCACTCTCGGAACTGTTTCTCGGTGGACTAGGCCACCTTTGAGTTCTTTTAAATTAAAATGTTGATGCAACTTTGGATGATGGGCAGCGACGAGAGACAGTTGGTGCAGTTATCAGAGATGATTCAGGATATGTTATGGTAGCCATGAATTCTCCTTTACCAGGTGTTGTTGATGCTTACACAATGGAGATGTTGGCTTTAAGGGACTCTCTCGTTTGGATGCATGGTATTGCATGGCTGGTTTCTCATGTGGAAATAGATTGTATGGCGTTGGTGCAAGTTTTAAAGCAGAGAGGCCGGATTTTCACAAGCACATTTTATTCTCAAGGAAATTCATGAGTTGTTAGGCCCTCGTATTAATCTTAGCCATGTAAAAAGGGATGCTAATAGGGTTTCCCATTGCTTAGCTACTGCAGCAAAGTGTTCCACTAAGCAATCCCTTTGGATTAATTCTCTACCCATCTATGCTATGGATCATTATCATATAAGAGACATTTCCCACGTCTATGTTTAATGAAATGCTTCTTCTTTTCCAAAAAATTAAAAAAAAAATCTTCTCACAACCACTCAATAATTTCGAATAGGAGATGGACACATTTTTTTATTTAAATTAAAATATGTCTACTAAATTTCAGCTAAATTTGCGCATCTAAATATCAAATAATGAGCACCCTTCAGACAAGCAATGATAAAAGAGATGTCAGCTAGAAAAAAGGGAAAAAAAAAAATAATTGCAGAATCAAGGTCACGTAGGGTGAAGTCATTTTCATGACGAAAAAGACTGGAGCAACAATGAACATTATAAAGAGAAATAGTTCTAGACTTCCAGGAAGCCAATCATTCCAATAAACTGAGTATTCAGGGACACGGATCACACTTGATCCAAAAGGCGAAGGGGGTGCAAAAGTAGTGGAAATGAAAATCATTATATACGAAGAAAGCAACCCTTCAGTTCACCCAAAAAAAGATGTTAATTCTACGGGTTCATCAACAATATTTCTGGCAATAAAAACTGACCCACATTGACTCGCTGCTCTAAAGAGGCAGAGGCAGTGGCTCCATCAAAACCAAGTAAAAAAAAGCTTGAGAAAAAAGCCTTTGCTTGTAGTAGAATCCAAGGCATTATTAAAATTCGAATAAAACCCATTATCCATGATCAGTAGTGCAGAGGTAAACAGTAATTTTTAGGTAGCTTATTCTTCATGCAATTATTATTTAGTTCCTCCCAGCACGTTACTCAGTAGTACCAGTTACTTTAAGAAGACAATGCAACCATTTTCTCTGCTTCTGTTCTATTTCTAGGCGAGTAATTATGTAATATTATGCCTTTCCTAGCGACTAACCCACTAATTTTTCCAAGTTTTGAGTAGTCCTCTCCTTTTCTGATTTACCAGAAAGATATAGAAATTTGGACATCGTCAATTGTTATCTATTTCTCGATCTTTTAAAAAAATAAATAAAAGCAAACGATTAGTTCTTTGATTTCGAGGGCCATATTAATGCTTATATCTTGCTTCTTTAGTTGTGGTTTGTTCCCATTTATATTGCACTAAAATGGAAAGGTAGAAATGGTAAAACATGGAGACGGATATAGAAAAACAAAATTTTTAAAAGTTTTATAAAAGAAAATAATGAAAGAAACAGGACATGTCAAAACGTAGCTCAACAAAAATTTTCATGGTAGATTTCCACTATAGTTGCATCGCAGCAATTTTTGGGAGATTTTAAGTGGTAACCCACGTCTTGGTGCACATGAATTTTGGGCAAATCGGACCGGTCTCCAAAACTGAATCAAACTAGATTATTACATTTTCGAGACTAGTTTAAAACTAAATCAAACTGTCCCGATTTTGGTGATTTAGGAAAATTCAAAGTTTTTTTTTTCTAATAACTGGATTCAATTGAAAAATATCAAATTAACTATAACTGAATTATATATAAATATAATATACGATTTATATTAGTATTAAAAACATAATTTTATGTAGTTTTTCATTTTATATTCACAATATTTTATTAAAATAATATATTTTTTATTAAAAAGTCTCGCTATTCAAGGTGAATCTAACCGAACCAAATAATCTGAAATCACTAAGCTAAATTAAACCACAAATTTCAAATAGTTAGGAATGGATATGTTTAACTATGGTTCGGTTTCATTCCAGTTGCTTCATTTTTCAAATCCTCGACTTTCAATTCAGTCCCAAGAAATTTTCAATCCCTAAATTGAACCCAACTATGCTCACCCTAAGCTCATGTTAAGCCCTTCCCTCGTCATTTTATAATGGGGCACTACCATGGCATTTCCCCGCGGGGGGGGGGTGGTAGGGACAAAGAAAATATAACGCAATAACAATACAACATGAAAATGATGAATAAAAAGGACTAAGCAGACAAGCAAATTGGAGTCCAAGTGAAAGTAATAGCCAACAGATACATAAAATATCAAGTTTCAGTTGTCACATCAACATTACAGCATATTGGCTAGGAAAAAGCAAATAGTTAATATGAATTTTTTCTGTTTGTCCTCCCAAAATTGCGCATTAAATTTACAGTTACCTAATTTCATTCCCAGAGGAACAAACAAAAATTTCCAAAGAATTGCAGCTTGTGCTGTTATAGGGTTCATTAATCCTGGGCAGCACAGGTTGACAACTTCTGGTTACAAGATAAAAGATCATATGATGGTAAAAAAGTTTGAGCAAGTAGGACAAATATCACACGGAGTGTAAACTATGGGCTCGCAAACCATCCTGAAGACATTTGACAGCGCCATCGTAGTTTAAGAAGCCCATGAACCAAAATTCATGATTATCAATAGAAATAACCTGGATGTATTTCTCAGCAGGATTTGTTCTGCTGGACGAAGGATTAATGGCTTTAAGCTGATGTAACGGAATGACCACCTATTTTAACAAAAAAAGAAATCAACATGGTAGGAATATAATTGCAAAAAAACGTAAAAACAATATGATAACAGTATAGCAATAACTAAGAAGATAAAGGTACGCCTGTACCGTCTGCACAATCAAGAGATACATTCGTGCTAAATGATAACACAGAAACAACTACGTCAAACAGGCTGGTATTTAGTAACCTCTAACCACACATCAATTGTTCACACTTAAAATACAAAGGGTTAATCAACACAGCAGATTCATAGAACTTTATATGTAAAACCAAAACCCCAATCAAGGTGGCCAACATGATATATTTGGACAGATGGTAGATCATCTTTAAACCTGCGGTACCACCATAAACATCAAGAAAGAAGCAAGACTCCAAAATGTTATTTCTGTGGACAAGGATTAGGATTAGTTTGGATTATAAACAAACAAATACTAAGGATACATTATCAGAGCCGATTATACTTACCTAATTGTTATCTACTCTAAAGTTTACATTCACAGAACTTTATAGATTCAACACACTAAGGATACATGATAAGAGCAGATTATATTTACCTAATTCAGAAATAAGAACAAAAGGAACCTCACATACTTCACACAACAACCAAGGTGTTGCATAATAGATGCCATCAACCAAGTTCCACTATACTACATTATTAATGAAAAACGTCTACTATAATGTTGTGGAAAGTGGGAGATAATAACAGGAACTAACAGAAGCACGTTACAATATATCACTCTGCTTAGTGAGAACCATTTTAGTTTCACAAGAGCAACCTGTAAAAAGGCACCCACTTTGGGTGCAGTAACTCAGAAAATAGCAACTAAACACCGAAGAATAAAATTAGCAATGAGAAAGGCAGGCTTTATTTCATTTGCAATTTCTGCACTTATCATTAAAACCCATTTTGGGCATTGACTTTGTTGTACATAAAATACTTAACTTTGATTTGTGTATTAAAAGGGTTATTGTCATCAAATTCTGACTAGCCCATAACCAGAAATCTAAAATGCAACCGTGTCTGACTTTTTATCTAATGCTTAAAGAAAAGTGGACCACACTAGAGACATTCTCTCCTCTTCCTCACCCTCTCCTTCATGGCACATGCAAAATTGTGTATTCTACTTTCTTCAATTTCCTTTCACTTACCCAGCATTCAGAAAAAAGAGGAAAAACTGTCTGGATATCTTAATTAAGCTCAAAGGCTTTGAATTCTTGAAGAACTCCACCATGGTATTTCATTTGATCTCACAAAAGGATAACTCATATTCTAAGCATCTTCTTTTCATCATAAGTTTCCCATACTCTCATTCACTCTCAAAGGCAAAACACCAGCACCAAACATCCAATTCTCCAAAGAGAAAATAAAAAGGTCTATATATGCGATTTATGCTTTCAGAAAATCGGTACTAGGTGCTGAGACAAGTAGCGGGAAGACAATTTTGGTTTATCTATTGAGTAGGTTTTGATATGGGGGAAAATGATCTGATCCAATCCCAAGTTACCTAGAAAACTTCTGCCCAAAGCATTTTAAACAACCCTATCAAAGAGGTTTTGGAGAAATCCAATCAAAGCTTAGTGATTGGCTTGAACAAGTACTCAGTGAAATAGCTGAGGGTACCACTGAAACTTTAATTCAAAAAAATATCTTTTCTGCTGCAAAGAGAGGAGAGATTGTTTTCT
Source organism: Omphalea diandra (assembly GCA_949677035.1). Lineage (NCBI taxonomy): Eukaryota > Viridiplantae > Streptophyta > Magnoliopsida > Malpighiales > Euphorbiaceae > Omphalea > Omphalea diandra. The sequence continues at coordinate 7,915 of CATIWR010004984.1, read as the reverse complement.
AGCATGGTGTGCCTTCCTTTCAAAATCTGGTAAACAAAATATGATCATGGCTGCCACATCAGATTGGTGGTGGGTATCCAGAAATATGATCATAGAATCAATATAAGTTATTGACAACTTAGGCACACTGCAGGCGAAATTTAGCCAAAATAGCCATTATCGATAGGCCTATTTTGCTATATGCTCATCCACTTTCAACACTATTCACCATTTCCAAACCTTGCACCATGTGCTTGGAACTGGCCACATTACCTGAGCATTGCTGACACACTTACAGTTAAAATGGGTGGAGTTGTCCATAATACCCACTTAAAAAGAAAAGGTTTTTATTCTCCCTTGGTATGAGATGGGATTGTCACTATTATTCAGTTGGTCGTAAATCATTTTAAAGGTTTTCCTATCATAGTAGGATTACATCAGGGATCAACCTTGACTCCTTAACTTTTTGCTTTTGCCATTGATGAAAAATAAAAAAAGTACATAAGAGAGGATATCCCTTGGTGCATGATGATTTCAAATGAATCGATCTTAATAGATAAAGCCTGACTTGGTGTTAATGAGAAGTCAGAGATATGGAAGAGCATCCTAGCATCTAAGAGTTTCAAGTTAAATCTATTAAAATAAGAATATGAAAAACAAATTCAGTAATCGAAGGGAAATTGATTAAAAAGGAGTTTGTTCAGACCTCAGACGGTTTATAGGCCCCACAAAGAAGACTCTTCTTCATATTGCCAGAATCTATCATCCAAGAAGGATGTCAACTATAGGATTAATAGGAGGAGCAAAGTGGAGAAGTGTAATAGAAGTTTAGATAATATATATTATATAGAATGTGGACTATGGGATTTAAGCTGCAGGATGGTGAAGCAGATGAGTGAGGCAAATTTTCTGTAATCGCAAAATATCAACTAAGCTCGAGGGGAAATTTTCCACAACACCAATTTTGTGAAAATGCAGAGAGTTGAAATACAAAGAAGGATTGGTTAAGGAGCACATCATTTATGGCAAGGTAGAAATAGCAACTATTCCTAAAAGGTTCCAAGAAGGAAGATTGAATGGTTTGGGAATGTGCATCGACCTAGAAATGCACTACAAAGGAAAGTTAAGCGCAATGAAATTTAGGTAACAAGAAAGTGAGAGGCAAGCTAGGATGACATGCAGGAAAGTAACAAGGAAGGATTTTCAAACACTAGACCTTAGTTAAGTATGAAAGTGGAGCCAACATAATCATATCATATAACCATTAACCGACACCAAGAAGTTAGGATTAATGTTTACTCCAGTTAAGTTCAGCATGAGCAGTGATTCATAACACTCCCTAATATTAAATGAGGTACCTCCTACTCCAGAATACGAGGATTTTGTGGTATATTACTGCTTGAAATACTTGTATAATACTTTTAACAGTTTTTATCCTTTCCACATCATAATAAACATTTACCTTTGAATACAACATTTAAAATGTTACACTTGACACTTTATGTTCTCCTAAAAGCATAAATTTATATTTCAATGAAGGTTAGAATTTCAATTGTTCAAATTCAAAATTAACTTATTTATTCATAATTTTCGCACAAAACTTATATTTTTCAAGGTGTAGCAGCATTTTGTACTCATAAGTTTTTAACTAAGAATATCTTCACATATTAAAGATTATTTTTAGCTTTATCATTTGTTAAAATATCATTGAAAACAGTTGAAATTTTATATATTTATGAACTGATATTTATTATGCTATTTTTTGTAATTTATTTTTTTGGACACACCATAAATTAGGGAGGGGGCTGCTAGAGTTTAAACCCTTGACCTCCTACATTATGAGGTGGGCACTTGACCACTATACTGCAAACCACTGGCTACTTTTCAAAATACCAATAAATATAATTCATTTGACCTCTATTGTAACCCTGGTTCAGTGACCAATCAAGTTTAAAGAAATTGATCCAAACCCCATCAGAGCCCTTTGTCATCTAAGCCAAAGACCAGAGGCATTGTTATTCCAACATAAACTTAACTGCTACAACTGCAAAATATGTAGCCTTAATGTTCAAGCATATGCTATGTATGTAGAAACGGCAATAAAAATTAAGAGATTGCCCCAAAAAAATTTTTTGTATTTTAAGAAAGATTATGCCTAAGGATCATATACAGGTGGCACATGCAAACTTATATTAAAGTTCAATCTTATAATCAATAGGGAAATAAATATCTTCCCATTGCATATATGGCATCGAATGGATGTAAATAGAACCACTGAAAACATACCTTATAATAGCTCCATTCAGTTTGGCTACCAGATTTATATGAAAGGGGATTGTCGCTACAAAAAGCAAGCTTTGCTGTAGATACATATAAAATCCCCATTACTGGACCAGCTGATGTTGATAAGTAACATGCATATGAATTTTGGAGTTGCTCTTCTGGAACTGCTTCAAATGTCTGTCGAAAGATCTTCTCATAACCACCTTCTGCTAGAACCTTTGTTCCTTGAGCAATTCTTCCAAGCGCTGCTTCTGTAAAGCTGGGGGATGTTTTCACTGATTTGACACCCCCCCGCCAAAAAAAAAAAAAAAAGAGAACGAATAAATAAATGCAAATAGACTGACTAGTAATTTCAGACCAATAAGAAGCTATATGAAAAAGCAACACAACTTGCACATGATAGAATCAAACCATTCCAACAACCATATACTCCATATTGCACACAAGACAGTAACACTTACTCGATATTAACCAAAAACTAAATTTTATAACATTATTGCATGTCATATTACAACATAAATAAGTGCATGCAAGATGGGGGGAAACTAAGTAACAGCTACCAGTCATATTACAATGGAGATGCACAAAATTACAATCAAAATCTCTAATTTCTGCCCTGAAGCTTCTCCTATAAAACTAACAAAAATTTTCCATTGACATCATATAAAAAAAAGCTCTGCTTCCCCCCTCCCCCAAAAAGGAAATATCATTATTAAAATCCACAATGGGAATATCAGATTTTTTCAGGATGCAAAGATAGATGAGAGAAAAAGAGTTGAGTAGGAGAAGCAGAAATAAGAAGTGAGTGACCTGGGCTTGCCAGTATTCTAGACAATCAATTGATTTGGGGGGAGGAAGGAGTTTCTATTTTAGGATTAAGGCACAGAACTTATTGTATATTAAACTTTTAACAGTTAATTCCATCTACTTGCACTTACTTTAGATAAGCAAATCACAATGGCATAAAACAAATTATCCAATGATACAATTAAAGCTCTCCTTTGTTGGTAAAGAACCCACCTGGGTACCTAGACATATGTCTTTAGGATGGCAACTTGCCAGGTGCACCTTGCACCAAGGCACAACTCTAGCAAATAAGGGAGTAGATAGTAAAACTTAAAAACTGGAAATATTTACATTTTAGAGGAAGTACTTATCAAATGATCTTCATTATTCAAAATCTCAAATCGTCTTTATTTCTAAAAATCCAACGTTCAGTAGTTATCAGGAATCCATTTGCTATATGATATGCAAATATTATTCAATAATTTATATGACCTACACCAGCGTCATTGCAATGCCATAAAAATGCATCAACTCCTAAGAATTACAGGAATGAAACTAGAATTTGAATAATCAGTTCGCAAAAGGATAGGTAAAATAGTGAGGATTTATTATCTAAATGGAAGAAACTAACAGATCATTAACTAAAAAAAGAAATGCAAGGAATGGAACACCATTGCTGCTTGGACATCTATGATTACTTCCATCCTCTTCTCACATCTACTTCTCCCTTGAATAAAATACTAATTCACAAACCAGAACATTTCTTTCCTGTCCCTCTCTTATACGTCAAATCCCAACTGATACTATTAAAAAAAGAAAAAAATACCATCAGCACTCCTGAATTATTTTCAAACTCCGAGTAGCAGAACAAATGTACCGCAATGAGCAATGCCCCATAATAAAGATACAAAAATCAAGTACATGTTTTAATTACAACTTTAAGATTTCCCATGATTGAATATCATCTATACATAATGCCATTTCGCTCCACGAACTAGCAATAAAATTTTCCTAATTAAAACTAATAACATCAAAAGGATTAGAATCATGCCTGGAAATTTTAAAACTAACAAACAATTAAAAAAACTCACAATGCTGCCACGTGTTCCCAGCGAGATCCTCAGCCTTCTTGGTAGCTTCTCCCACCTTTCTTCCCCATCTCCCCAGCACCTCCCGCACAGTTTCCATCGTATCTGGCCCAATCAAATCCGTACATTTTAATTGATTAATTTACTAATTAGTATTTATGCAAATGATAATAAAATAATTAATAATGAATAAAGACCTTTGAAATTGAAGGAAGAAGAAGATGATAGAGCAGGAGATGAAGAAACGTAAGGATTAGATGCATCAAAGTAAATGTTGTCATTATTGTCATTAGTGTTACTATTATTCTTATCGCCATGGTTGTTGTTGCTGTTGTTATCCTGCGCAGCACAAGAATCGGTCACCAAATCGTGACTCCAATGAACCGATTTTATCCCGGACCCCGAGCGGGTCGGACCTTGCAACTGATCCCCGTGATTCTGAGCCGGTGCCTCAGAATCCGTTCCCGCCGGCACACCGCCGCTGCCCTTATTTGCTTCTCCATTCGGCTCATCGTGGCAATGATCAATAGTATCTGCGGTTCTTGGATCGGATGTCGAGTCAGTATTCTTCTGGTCAGTCTCCGCCTTGGGCTGCTGGTCCATGTATGAGCGTGCGTGCGGTGGCGCGTGAGTACTTGGGATTTTCAATTTCGTTATGGGGCTTGGTGAAATGGTGCGAGGAGGAAATGAGGGGATTTGGACATGGAAGTACCGTGGTGCGCCGTACAATAGGAATGAGATGTGCTTTTTTTAGCGCGAACAATTAGTGATGTGGTGGCGACCACTTGGAACCTGTCGTTGGGCTTTTGCCTGTTAACTTTTTTTCTAATGATTTATTTAGAAAAAATTATTGGTTAACCCTTTTCATTTTTTAAAAACATTTATAGCTCATGTTTTATTAAAAGATAAAATGATACATTATTTTTTACGATTTTACACTATCATTAAACTTTTTTTTTATATATTTTTACACTGATTTCACCATTTACTTTGTTGGTCCGTTAAATTTGTTGTACTATTTTTGCATCCTCTCTTTATCATGTTAATCTAAATTATCGCTATGATTTTCATTTTTGTTCCTCTACATTATCACGTTTAACTGTATTTTTGTTTCACGTTTGAATTAGTTTTATAACATTCCATATTTATTTTTATTTGGTATAGTATTTTATGTATCTAATAATAATTCAGTGGTGATTAATGGTAATTCTCAAATATTGAGAAAGTTAGTAAATGTTAAATCCAAGATGTGTGTGAGTGCTTTCAAGATTGATTTAATGGTTAGGAATTCTAGTAAAAGTAAATCTCCGTTGAAGGAAAGCATTGAAGGTCATATAAAGTCAATGAGAAAGTTGGAAAAAGGTTAAAAAGGAAGGTTGTTGAAGAGAAAGTTAGAAAAAGTGGTTGTATTCAAATGAAATTGTCTGGGTAAAAAAAAAAGAAGATTACTTTGGACAGTAATTTTGAAGAAGAAATCATAAGATTGAGAAATTGAAACGTAGTAAGAGTTTGTTTGCTGAAGAGAAAGTTAGGAAGATATATTTTGTTGAGGATCTAGTTGCGATACCTCTGGCAAATTTTTTATTTTTTATTTTCCTTTTTGATTTTTTATTTGTTTATTGGTGATTTGTTGTTTACTTGTTTTGTTATTTTTGTTTTTTTGGTTGTTGAAGTGTTTTGTTTTACTGTTGTTGATTTGTATGTTTATCTTTATTGTTTAGGTATTGTTTATTTTGTTTGATTTTTTAGTTTTGAGGTTTTATGGTTTATTCGTTGTAGATTTTAGTTGTTTTTTTTATCTTTTGTGTTTGGTTTTTGTGGTTTATTTATTATTGTTTTGTTGTTTTTGTAGTTTTGTTGATTTATGGTTTTTTTTTTTCAGTTGTTGATGTGCTTTTTTGTTTATTTTGTGTTTATTAATATTGTTGATTTGTTGTTTATTTACTATTGATTTGTGTTTTATTTTATTGTTCTGATGTTCATTTGTTAGTCTTTGAAATTTTATAATTTATTCTATGTTGATCTTTGGTTTTTTTATGTTTAGTTTTGTTGATTTGTGGTTTTTTTCTTGATTTGTTGTTTTTATCTATTTTTATGGTGGCTTTTTTTTTTATATATTATATGTTTATATGTGAGTTTTGGTTATATACAGTTTGAAGTATAAGATGAAATCTAATGATTATTTTACTACAGAAATTGTTAATCACTTTGATTACAATGTGATTAACAATTTAATAGAGAATCATACAAAAAGCCAATTGAATTTGTTTATGGGAAATTGTTTTGGGAAGTTTTAGATTGGAGAAATTTTAAGTTGCAAGTGCAACTTATTCATTCTTTACTTTGAGAGAAGTCAAACAACGAAATCTAGATGAGTTGTGGGTTTTGTTGGGGGAAAAATACTGAAGTTTGATTTAGAAGAGTTTGTTGTTGTTATAGGTTTAAAGGGTGTAGGTGAGTGTAATAAATTAAAATTCCCTAAGATTTTGGTGGTATTTTAGAAAGGTATTTTGGTTTTTTGAAGAATGTTAACAAGCAAGTTATTGAAGATTGTTTTTTATCAATGAGATAGGTTGATGATAAAGGTGCAGTCAAGATAACACTGTTATACTTTGTTGAGATGTTTTTGTTGAGCAATGTACCAATTAGGATTGTGGATAGGAGTAGTATAATTATTTTTGACAGTAAACATTATAATGATTATCCTTAAGGAAAAGACGTATTGAAGATGACAATTGAAAATTTGAAAAGGCAGATGGTGAGGAAAAAAAAGAAGTTTGTTGATTCAAAGGTGAGAGGATTGAAGAGTATCTTTTATTATAGGTTGGTAGGTTTTCCCTTAACTCTTCATATTTGGTTTTATGAGAGTTGTTTTGTTGTGGATGATAAGTTTTGTACATTTATTAGTGGTCATATTCCTTGGATGCTGAATTGGGCTTATAGTTGTTCTTTCAATATTGGTGAACTTCAAATGAAAGTATTTGATTTGTCTGTGAAAAAGGTAATGTTCTTTTTATTTTATTTGATTTTAATCCATTTTTTTTATATTTTTGTATGTGTTTTTATTATTTTATTGATATGTTTTTTTTAATTTTTTCAGTTGAGGTTGAAGAATATATTTGCTACTGATAAGGACAGAGTTGAGCTAAAGTTGAATGATTTTTTTAAATAAATTTGACCCAACTATTATTATGGAGGATAAGAGATCCTTTGGATTATCTGAAGATGATTTTATTGATTTAGCTGGTTCTAAGGGTGATTTTGCATCATATTCAAATGATTTGCAGAAGTTGGAAAAAAAAGATAGGAGAAGTTGTGAAAAATCAGGAGAAAATGCAAAAGTAGTTGGATTTTGTGATTGGAAATGAACATAAAATAAATTCAGGTATCACTTATTTTTAAAGTTTTCTTAGGGGGTAGTTGAAAAATCAGTTTGGTGAAATGTATTCTAAGTTGGCTTTTAAAGTTAAAACTTGTGATATATTATTTTTTTCCAATTAATTGTTGGTTGTAATATAAGTATTTTTATATTTTTTTTTTTTGGCGTAGGGTAGTATAAATCTAAGGGTGATAGAGCTAGAGTTGTCAGTGAAATAAGTGGTGACCATGGAGTTAACAATGATAATGATGATGAGGTATTTTTGTTGTTAATTATATATATATATATATATATATATATATATATATATATATATATATATATATATATATATATTTGTTTTTATATATATACTATGTTTTTTTGTTTGTGTTTTTTTTTTTTTTTTTTTTTTTTTTTT
>CATIWR010004955.1:0-32735 GCA_949677035.1 Omphalea diandra | reverse complement strand
GGCCTTTGAACTATTTGAGTGGGTCCAATTAAATTTAAAATTAATTTTATGACTTTTAAACTCAAAATTTTAGAAAAATTAATTCATTCAACCTAATCCTATATTAAATAAGAGTGTGTTCTCACGTGGTCAAATTTATTCATTAAACTTACTATTGAATCTTATTATGTAGCAAATTCTGAGCTAAAGGTCCTTAGAAATTCTCTAACAATGAAACCTTATTTATCTTATTTCAAACCAAATCGACCAAAACTGGATGAAGAAGCCAGTAGAGAACATAACAGAACATGTATAACCATCCAAAAATAGTTATAAGAAATCAATAAAATCAACAACTCTCTTGTCTTGACACCTTCTTTGGCAAGAGAGTTTGCAAATCCGTTGGCTTCCTTGAGAACATGAGAAAATAAAATTAGAAGCAACACTGAGTGTAGAAAGACAATGGAATAAAGTTAGTTGTTGAAATTCCAAGAGCCAACATCTTTCCCATTCAACCAAGAGATTCACTAAAAAAAAAAAAGGTATATGGAGGTGGTTTTTTAAGGGCGATTTTGAGATTTGCTTCTTAATTAGATCAACATCAAAAAAGGGCATTTAGTAAGGGCGTTTTTAATTACGCCTCAATGTTAAGGCAATTCTAAGAGATGGTCTTACAAAAACTCAATCTTAGCAACAATTATGGAAATAGACTACATATTTCAAATAATTATATTTGAGCAAAAAACCTTTTTCGGTTTAAGCACGCCCTAGCTACCCAAGAAAGTGAAGCTAATGGATCATCAACACAACTTAATCAATTTTGATTAACCCTTGTAGAACAGCGGGTTTTCTGGCAAAAAACCAGAGCTCTCCTCTGCATCTTCTGCATCATAGCTCTAACTAGAGGGCATTATCCCCGAAATTTGCGAAATATGTTAAATATCATTGATAAAATGTGATATTAATGTTCTAATCTCAGCTTCCAATAATTTAATTACTTTATTGTTACTCTAATAATTAAGCATAGAGATATCTTTACGATTTTCCTTGTTGCTTGGCATTTTAAATCTAGCGGCTGCACCTGTCCTTCCACTTCCAAATATTTTTGGCATGCTGTTACTCTTGATTCACATAATATAAGGCAGAATTTGTTCCAGAAATGTATTAAGGCTTAGAGTATTCGAAGTCAGTCATCCCCTTCTAAATCATCTAAAAGCAATCTCTGCTTGTTTCAATTTTGATCTCTCCACTACCTGGTCACTGTCAGGACCATTTACTTTTGACAGGTCAATTGGCGGCTTATTATTGGGGTTTGAGGAGGGAGGGTGTAATTTATTCATTTTGCCCAAGAGTATTGAAATCGTACGACACCCACTTGAACTGACATGAGGAAGAAAAGAGAGAAAATTATAAATATTTATTGAATCTCTATTTCTTGATTTGAATAACTTCATTATATAGATATTTAGACGTAACTTCATACTAAAAATAAATATCTTAATATAACTAATTAACATTTCCCCACAAAATTCAAGAAGTGCAGTGTACCCCTCTACAACTCAAATCCTTTTACTTTCTGAATAAAGTAATGTGGCTTGGCTTTTTATTATGTTTTATTGCTCTTCCTGCTAGTTGCAAGGAACCAAGTGATCCCAATTACTCTGTCGTTTATTGGTCTTCCACTGCTAATACTTTGGTACAAAAGAAGAGTTTCAGCAATACTGCTCTTTTATATAATTTTGAAATAACATATGTAAATAAATTATCTGTTTTGTGCATATTCCTTTCACTTGATTTTTGAAAAATATGTTTCAAGGATGTCGAATTTGTTGCTCTGCTAACTAAATAGATAGGTTGCCATACTAATTATGCTCAATGCTATTTGAGGATTCTGCTTATGCTTGGATTTGTTTTTGTGCCGTAATCTTATTCCCAATTGCTGTCATTCTCTGCATAACATGGTGGTTTATTAATTTTGTTGATGGATTTTCCTCTCCAATCTATGCCAACTTGGAACTGGTATATTTCGTCAATAAGTTATTTTTTAGCATCTCAAAACATTTTCTTTTTCATTCGGTAAAAGTATAAAACTAATTCTACCATGTGATTTTTTTTGAAAAACATGGTCCCACGATTTGTTTATTAACAAAACTCTACCTATAGTATAATGTTATTTGCAAAGTGATACCATCTGACCTTATATCAGATTTTATATATTTTTTCAACTAATTATGTGTCTACAATTTGGATACAAATTTTTCCGCTCTAAATATATAATTTATTCATTTTTTTTGTTTACTTTTTGTATATATTTGAACAAATTTTACAGTAATAGAAATAAAATTTATTCAAATATATATAAAAGTGAAAAAAATAAAATTTGTATTTAGAGTGAATAAATTATATATCCATGTATAATTAGTTGAAATAATGTATAAAATCTAATATCAGGTGATATGAATGTAATGAAGTTGTCTATTTGTTATCACTTTGCAAATAGTGTTATACTACATGGCAAAATTTTGTTAATAAACAAATCTTTAAACTATATTTTAAACGCGTAATTAGTTGGAATGATATGCAAAATCTGATACCAAATTAGATGGATGTAACTGAGTTACGGATCTAGTGTCGCTTTGCAAACAACGTTATACCACATGATAGAATTTTTCTAATAAACAAATCATGAGACTATATTTATTAAAGAGAAAATTTACATGATAAAATTTTGTACTTTCCTCCTTTCATTTTAAATGCATACGTGTGAATGAATGAGTTCTATATGGTTTAAAATTAACATTGTTCTTATAAGTAGAATCATGACAACAATAATAAGGTGGTAAGTGGAGATCATGTGTTAACAAGTCTGCTAGAGTAGTCTTGTAAATTAATATTGAGATGAATATGATGATGTATCTTTTATTTAATTTATATCATATTTTAAATTTTTTTAAATTGGTCTATAGCTATAAATTCATCTAATATATATTGTATTCTCGTGTTATGTATAGGTTAATAATAATAATAATCATAGTGGACAATATGGCTTTTCTCACACTGACAAGTCATCTCACTCAAGTCACAAATCTCAGAGCAATGATGATTGAGTCGAAGCAGTAAGAATTGATGTTGGGACTATTTAAAAAAGTATTTGAAAGAAGTGTTTATCTTTTTAAGACGTATTCTTTAGTTTTTTTAAATTATATATGTGGTTGAATTAGTGCATTTTGTAAGGATTTTTTTTCCATAAATACAACTAGAATGTAATTATATTATTCATATATGTAATTAAAATTCAAGTAGATTCTTTTTTAATTAATTCAAAAGTAAATAAGAGAACTCATAATAATATTTTAATTAACTTTAAAATTTATGAAACTGATAACAAAAAGCTTTTAATTTAACTATTATCAAATAGTGCCAAAATTATATTGGTAGCAGCAGAGACAGTTTTGATTGTCATTACTAGAATTATTCAAATAAGACAGATTAACTGATGGGAGTGGTTTGAACCGCCCTTATTAATAGCAATAAATAACTTATGAAATGCAACAAATAATTTAAGAGGTGGTTTAAACCGCCCTTATTGATGATGGCAAACAATATAGGGATGGTATAAACCGCCCCTATGGATGGCGGGTGAACCAACTACTTTAAACTTAAAGATATATATAATCGCCTTTACGTATCCATAAACTGCCCCCATATATATGGCAAGAAGATTTCACCTAACTATGAATATAAATATGCTGACGATGAAAACCACCTCTATAACATGTTTAGCGGTGGTTATAACCACCTCTACAAAGCGCTGCAGAAGGAAAATCTTTCCCTAACGGTTGATCAAAGCACCCTTTCCCTGACGGTTGATCAAAGCGCCACTATACCATAACGATGGGGCCAATAGAGGTAGTTTTATAATGGTTCTTATAACCTTTTCAAGGCTTTATTGAGGCAGTTTAAGCAACCTCTACAAAGAAAAAAAAATTGCTTCCATATGCCTTAATTGTTGTAGTGATTGTACGAATCGAATTTCACATGAAACTCCTTAGTGAAGCTAAATTTGTGTAGAAACTAATGCATGTGAAAAAGAGATACTTTATGGATAGTCAGTAACTCTACAAAATGTGAACCCGAATAACCAAAAACCCAAGATAATAGACCATAGAAAGGTTTATGAGAAAGACTTTTTAAAGCAATTAACAGAGGTAGAACTAGCCCAGAGAAAAAGTTGTTCAAATCATGCAATATAGCCAAACCACCAGAAGGAAAAGAGAAAGATGCAACACTCAAATAAATAAAAAGAAATCCAAAAAAAATCAATAAAGGAATCTATAATTACCAATATTCTAAATCCAAAGAAAAAAAAAGGATAAAATTAAAAGAAAAAAGATCATCCCTTTTGTTGTTATTTGTTGTTGTCGCTGATGAGAGAAAACATTTGTCTTATACAATCATATCGGAAGATTCTTTTGCAGATGGTGATGATTTTAAATAATGGTGATGATGGTATTCTTGGTGATGATTGCATTCACCTCTATCTCCATTTGTCTTATTCTCAATCATGATTTTTCAATTTTTGAATTGAAGATAAGAGAGAAGTGAGGTCATGACGGTATTGTTCTCTATCTGTCTTATTCTCAATTATGATGGTTTTGTTGGTGAAGTCATTTTTTATAAGAGAAGATGGAAAAGAAAAGTAAAAAGAGGTGATTTTTCAGTTTCTAAACAAGAGATGAGAGAGAGAGAAAGGGTCACATACGCCCTTTCAATAAGGTTTGTGAGAGACACGTTCTAATTAAGTCAAAATTGGACTTAATAAAACTATATTTTCAAAATTTTAGAGCTAATAGGTTATAAAGTTAAAGTTAGGCTCAATTAGATCTGCCTAAATTAGGGATGAGCATGAGACTCGAAGATTTTCATATTAAATCGAACCAAAACTGAAAATCCTTGAAATAAATAGTAAAATACCTGAATTGAATTGAACCATACTGATTTTTTCAAACAAGACGGTATCAAAGATTTTATATTATCGAATCAAGAACCGGACCAAACCGTATTGTAACCATTTCAATTCGAAAAATCGAACCAAACTGTAGTGTTATATATATATATATATATAATTAAAGTGAAAAATATATATTTTATTTTATTTTGGTTCATAAAGATAAAAATGTAAAATTTAATTTTTAATAAATTGAAATAATCGAATATCCAAATCAATACCGAACCAAACCTAACCGTCTTGAAAAAACCAAAAAATCGAACTAAACCATCTCGAACTTATAAGAAACTGAACTGAGCTGGGCCAAAAATTTACGATAGTACAAATTCTCTATTTTTAAAATTTTTGAAATTTCGATCTAATTCCAGAGATTTTTAAATTTCGAATTAGATCGAATCATGCTTATAAATAGTTCAAAGGCTAAATTTACTGGTTCTCTTTCATATATAACTTGGCTTTTCTTTAAATTTGGAAGTTTGTATATGTTAGTCATTCAAATGATACTAATTTTCATTCTTCACGCTTTCTTTGCAACCACTACTCATGTGATTATATTTAGTTCTATACTCTTAATCAATGAAATCTCTCTTGGGCAGAAAAAGAATTTCTGTTTGCATTTTCTTCTTGAATATGAAACTTTCATCTTACATTAACATATGATATTGTCGAACCTTTTTATTAATAGATATTAAAGAGAGAGGAAATAATAAGAAATTAATCAAACATGAATTTTTTACCAAAAAAAAAAAAAGACAATCAAACATGAATTAGCAGTGTCAGAGTTAATATTGAGAAAATTTTCAATTTAAAAATATGACATGTCATATTAGTATAATTAATGAAGTTATAAATTTAAATTCAATAATTTAAGTATAAGTAACTTTATTTAAACAAATAACGGTATAATCTCTTATTGGTAGATGTCATAATATGAAGAGTAGAATAGCAATTTCATATTAAAAGACTTTTATTTTTTATAATTTTTCAAATAAAAGAATAAAATTTGTCCACTGTTTCTTTTCTTCAATTTCATATCTTTTAAATAAAACAAAAAATTCTTTCATTTTTCTTCCTTTTTTTTCACTATTATTTTCTCGTTTATTCTTTTAAAAAAACAAAGTGTGAAGGCAAATATGCTGCTAATCATCTATCCATGTCTGTGTATATTTTTTTATAATTAATTAAATCATTTTTACTTTTGAAATTATATAAATTTATTTTTTTACGTTATTGCAACATTGAATTTCTTCATAATAAATTTGCCATTTTTCATCACTATTAACTAATATTTTTGAAATTAGATCAATTATGTTGATCAATTAATTAATTTTAAGTTCAATTAATTTAGTTAGTTTAGTTTAATAATTTTTTAAAATAGTATGTATATATATATATATATATATATATATATATATATATATATATTTTTTTTTAAGATTTAAATTTAGAGTAAAAGAGTATAATTTTACGAAAATTTTAATTTTTTATAATATAATATAATCTTAAATTGAATCAATTTAGTTCAATTTATCGATTTTCATTCTTTTTTAATTTTATTTAATTTTTTATTTTTAACTCAATCAAATCAACGATCAATTTAAATGTTATTAATTCAATTTGTTGGTTCAATTTGCTTTTGAATATATTAATACTCACTCAATCCTAAAAAAGTTGTCACTATCCATTTTTCACATTGTTTAAGAAAAAATATTTAATGTTTTGCTAATTTACCATTTGTAATACATTTTTCCATTTATACTCTGAATTATATTTAATGAGAAAATAAATATATTTTTCTAGTTAGTAATTAATGAGGGTAAATTAATAAGATTGATTATAAATATTTTTATTTAATGAAAGTGGATATATATTTTGGACATTTTAAAAATAAATAGCGGATAATATTTTTAGAACAGAGGAAATATTAAGTTGAAAGAAGCAAAAAAGTCAATAAATATAATTAACGGGATAAGGTACAAATTGGCCTCTTATATTTGGCCTGAAGAACACATAAGCACTTAAAGTAAAATTTGAAACAATTAATTGATGGAATTTATTATTAAGGTTAATTAAGCCCCTTGTAGTAATGAAGCTTAAATTAAAACATTAGCTTAACGTCCAATGACGTTAGATTGGTGTTACAATCCATCCTAATTTTCATTGAGCGAAAGTTTTGTGTTATACAACTAACGAAGAAAGATTCTCTAATCTCGTAAACAATTTCCTAAATCTTCTTCTCTAAATATAACCCTAGCTTCTAAGGAAATTATTGAAACAAACCTCCATTTGAAGCAAGTTGTTGTATTTAAACAAGGTGCAAATAGGGAATGTGGTAGTGAATCTAACACTGTCAAAGCAAGAAGATTGCTGAAACAATCTTAAGATGAGTGAAATTTGTAATGCATGCAGGTTTCTATCATCGTCAAATAAAAAAAGGGTTTGATTTTGTCAAAATCAAGAAGTGGTCCTTATTTTGTTTTTTTTTTTTTCATTTAGAGGTTCATTTTTAAAGTAATTGAACAAGTAATTAATTTGGGGTTCTATTACTTTAGAGTTTGTTTCTCGAGTTTCCAACTAACAGTGTTAAAAATATATCATATATGAAATTAAAGGTTTGAATATTGAATATTTAATGTTGAAAATACATGTGTTAATTGGCATTTCGTGTGTCTACTTTTGTTGAATGGATATTGTTATTGATTTGAGGTTTAATTATGGAGGGAATAGAAGATTGAACATGATGAATTGGTATATGCTAATGGTGAGGTAAATGTAGTTGTTGACTTTGATTCAGTTTATTTGACTTATGATGCACTTATTGACAAATATAAAAATGATTTAGGTGTTAAGAATGTGAAAGTTATATTTGTGCTTAAATTAGGGCACGACTTAAATGATGGGTTATTTTTAGCACATGATGATAAGACTATTAGGAGAGTGTTAAATAGCATTAACAAATATAGTTAGGTGGGGGAGATAGAAATTTATGAGGATCATGATTTAGATGTTTCTATGGCATTAAAAGGGCCAAAACACTAGGCTAATGAGGTAGAAATTAGAAGGTTACTAAAGTATCCATGTGCTGTTGATATAGGGGCTGGGGAGACTATAAAAGGTGGTGAGAGTGTTAGGGCTGCTTGGACTAATAGAGGCATTAACACAAACCCTTCCTTTGATAATGAGTCTTATTTCTCAAATTATGCCTTTGAAATACCCACATAGTGTTCTTGAATGAACCAAACTGAGAATGTCAAAGGAAGGGTTAAGTGAACCCTTCCTTTTTAACACTTTTAAAGTGGAGTTTGGATATTTGGCAGCTTATACTAAGGCATTAGAGCAACCCAAGCACCAAGGTTGAGATAGAGTTATGCAAAGAGACTTTGAAGGAGAATAAGAGTTTAGAAGAATGGTCATATGTTTTGAAGCTTGTAAATAGATTTGGATGAGTGGGTTTAGGCCTTTGATAAGCATTGATGGCTATTTTTTGAACGGTATGACCAAAGGATAAGTACTTACAGTAGTAGGAAAGGGTGCAAATGACCAAGTGGTGCTAATTGTTTGGGCTGTGATTGACAAGGAGAACAAAAATAATTGGAAGTGGTTGTTGTGTTGGTTAGCTTAAGAGCTTTAGCTTGGTGATTAATCAAAAATTATTTTCATCTCATATATGAAAAAGGTATTTTATAAAGTCTAATATGATTTTATTTGAGCTTTTGCTATTGCTTGATGTTGTTGGTCAAGTATTACCTTAGGCAGAGCACAAATTATGTGTTAGGCATATATATACCAACTAGAGAAAAAAATGGAAAGAAGGAGAATTAAAGAAGAAGTAGTGTATCTGTGCTTAGAGTAATTTTAGTGAAGAATTCAAAGATAATTTGAAGAAATTGGGTAAGTTTAGTCTGGTATTGGTTTATTCAATGTTTATGTTTTTTGATTTATGTTGAAATATATTTGATAAATAAATATACTTGATTTTAACAGTTGAGCAAAAAAGAAACTGAAGATTTGATGAAAGCCTACTTCAATAGTAGGTGCAAGTCTCATATGTTGGATAATAATATTACAAAGTCATTCAACTCCTGGATATTGGAAGCTAGGCATAAGTCTATTATTAACATGTTTGAATACATCAAATTGTAGAAAATGAATAAAATCAAGGATAACAAAAAGCTAGTTGATAAATGGGTGAATGATTGAAGTCTAAAACTATGAAGATATTACAAGACAATAAGGATAATGATTTTGGATGTAAAGTGATTTTGGGTATAAGATAGGGGAAGGTGAGGATAAGCACATTGTGATGTGGGAAAAGCATCAATACACATGTAGGGCATGAAATCTCATTGGAATCCCATTTAAGCATGCCATTTATGATTTGTGCCACTCTAAGGTTGATCCTTTATCTGTTATGAGCAAGTTGTATCACAAGTCCACTTATCTTAATAGTTATCAATAACCTATACAACTTATTTCAGGCAAGAAATTCATGAGGTGCAAGGAATTTCAACCAATTTGAGCCTCGACCAGTGTCAAAGTTAGCTAGCAAGCCAAGGAAAAAAGAATTAGGGCTTTAGTAAGCCTAACAACTCTTGTAAGTTATCAAAGAAGAGAAAAAAAAACAAAGTTATAGGATTTCTAACGGTGAAGGACATAATAGAACTAATTGTCTAAACAAGGGTAATGAGGTTTGTATTGGTTCAATTTTTTTGTGTTATGCATTATTGATTTAGTTCAATTTTTTTTTTTTTTTTTTGTGATTGCATTATGTTATAACTAATAGGTGCCACCAATTAAGAGAGCTACTTAAAGCACTCAAGCACATGTAAGGACTAGAGGGATAAGAGCTAACCTGCAACTAGCCATGGAGTTGTACTTGCAACAAGCCATGCATAAGCAGCATCTGCAACAAGCAATGAAGGAGCTATTCCTACACCTAGAGAACAACCTGCTTTATACTCAACCTTTCATGGAAGTAGTTTCAATACAAGTAGATCAATAAGACCAATTAGATATGGGTGTTATATTTATATAAATGCTAGAAGTATAATACCGAATATGAGTGATATCAATGTTGTTTTCTTTTTCCCCTTTCCTATTTGGATGTCGATTTTGTTTATATCATTTAAGTGTGAGTTGTTATGTGTTTGTATGCATTTCAATGTGATTCTTATGTGCTTAATAGCCCAAAATGGAAAGTGAAACTGTTATTACTAAGGATCTTCCCAATTTGCTACTGATCATGATGGCCAGACAAGGTTTCCAACACCTAATGAAAGACAACTAAGAAGTAGAAGATACAAAGCGCATTCATCAAACCCCATAAGGACAATTAGCTTTATTGGAGATGGCTCAACAATCATTATCGCAACTGACTTGCTATTCCAGCCTACAAGTCTATATGGATGGGAGATCCTGCAGTTGCAGTTAGGCAATTACAAGTACAAAAATATGAAATAAGGACTAGGCAAAGACATCACCAAATTGATGCAAGTGGTTTTGCAATAACACAAGCTTAGTAGCTTTGAATAGGAAATACCAAGATTTTGTTCATAATTTTTTACATATTGAACAATGCTTTTATATGCAAGTTCCTCGAGAACTTTAGAAACTATAAATTACTATAGGAAATACAAATTACTTTTGGTTATCATTATTTTAGTTGTAACAGATTTCCATGACATTTGTTACTTTTAAAATGAAAAGTTTGTTATTTTGCTAATTGCCTTATATAGGTTATGCTTCAATTCTGATTCAATTAAGCTAAAATCAAGGCCATTTGTTACTATTGAATTTAGCAACATATAATTTTTACTAATTACCTTGTTCAGGTTATGACCAAGTGGAAATAAAATCAATGAAATTATCAGCATGCCTTTTGTTATTCAATTCAATGTATTTTGCTCATCTTCATCTTATGATTCAATTAAGCTAAATGGACAAACAAACACCATAGAATCAACATTATATTTTAGCAAAAGGGATAAGCAAATTTCAAATTAATGGCAACTTTAAAATCAATGCAATTCAAATGAAATTTCCATTAATAAAATAAACATTACATTAGTAATTTCGTAGCCATCCCAACCCCATAGTTATTATAACAAAAAACTTCCATAAACCTCAAACACAATCAAACTTATAACCTCATACAACACTAAAACTAACAATATAATCCAAGAAACCAGGGCAATAACATAGCCATTCATCATTTTATTTTTTAACTAGCCATTCATCATTTTCTTCTTTAACTTCTTTATCTCTGCCATATGAGAGTTTTTCATTCTTGTAAATTCATTCCACAACTCATCAATCACAGTTGCAATTTCGGTAGCAGTCATCTTCCCTTTTGTGCTTACATTTAATTGCTTATTCTCAATTAACAGTAACTTCCTCTCAACTTTTAGCTCATTCAACAAATCTCTAACCCTACTAGTAATAGCACAGTCATGCTATTCAAAATACTCATATCCCATCATCTGCAGCAATTTAAATAAAAGAAACAATAATTAATTTTAATAAAAATACCCAATACTTCAATTAACCCCCAAAAATTATTAAGTCATACTTACTTCATAGTTAGGACAACTGTAAAACCTACACCCAAGATTTTCTTTTGTCCATGATGTCCATCTCATAGCCTTCACCCTAAACTCCATATTTTGACATTTACAATACTTAGGACCTCCATCATAATCAATTTTCATATCTATTCTCCTACTCGAGGTTGTTGTTGATGATGATGAAGACGCCATCAATTTCAAATTCGTGAATTGCAAATTATGAAATATAATTTTTAGGTTTTCAATTTTGCAAGAATATATTAGAAATTAAATTTCAATGTTAGGGCAAACCGTTGGTATTTAATGGAGAAAGAGTTAAATGTTAACGTTGCAATTTTAGTGTTACCGTTACCACCTTTTCACATAAACAAAATGTAATGGGAAATAATGTCATCATCTCTCCCCGTTACTACAAGGGCTTAAATAAGCTCAGTAATTAATTTCACCAATTCCCAAATTTTCCTTTAGGTGTTTATGTGTTCTTCGGTGCAAACATAAGGGGTCAATTTATACTTTATCCCTATATCTAAATGTATTTTGTAATAATATAAGCATCCTTCTCTTTTTCATCACCATCTCATGGCTCCAAATCGTATTTCCATGGCTTAGCACATAACCAGGTTTAGCCTAAAGCAATCATTATATGCACAAAAAAAGAAGATATGTGTACATGCAACTTAAAAATTAGAGCAAAACATCAAAATACAGTCAAACAAAAAATATCAAATTATTAAATAAGATTTTATTTGGTAAAATTGGAAAATCCAAACACAAAACAAGAAATTTAAGCCATGTAATTAAAAGAGAAGGCACACAAAACAACAATTAACAAGGAAAAAGAAAAAAGTTGCAAATTTTGAGATGAATGAAGTAATAATTCATAAAACAAGAAAAGAATGATTCAATCAGATCAAAATCCATATCACACAATTTGTTACATTCTAACTTTCACCCTTTAGTTTAACTCATGAGTTTCGAATCAACTTAGTGAATGTTACAACTTAAATTTGTCTTGTTCATAGATATTGAAAAAACAAAATTTTTAAAAATTATCATAAGAATTTATTAACTATATAAATCATGTAAAAAGAAAAGAAAATAATTTTACTACTGAGAAAATGATACTTAGTGATAAAATTTATTGTTTGGAATAAATTTTAAATTATAGAATTCAATTAAATATTATTGAAAATAAATCTACAATGAATAGAAATCCTTTTATTTTCTTAAATATCGTTATTTATTAAAATAAACATAATGCTAATTTAAGTTATAAGTTAGTAGAGTAATTTAATCTAAAATTTTTAATTGAAATGAATTCTCTTAAAATTTTATATTTGAATTTAACTTTTTAATTGTATAACTTTCACTGAATTTTAATTTCTCATGAAATTATTTTTTAAAATGATAGAATTGAATTTTTTTTTTAAAATATAAACTTTTCAAATAAGAGAATTATTAAAATAATATTATTGATTAAAATCTTTAAAAATTATGAATTTTTAAACAGGATCTTAAGGATGCAATCATTTTGAGTATTAATTTCTTAAATTTAATTTATTTACAGAAATGACAAATTCAAGTTGAATATTTTAAAATTATTTAATAGATGAATCGAATTTGAATAAAGTCAAATATCATCAGCATTGTATGAAATTCAAAACAGAAATTGAATAGATAAGAATAAAGATGATTGTAATGACTTTGATAACGCATAAAACAGATGGAGAAAGATGGAGATTAGAGAGAGGTGATGCAGATTCTACTGTACTGTACATTGTTCATATGTTTTTTGAAATTGATTTTATGTGGGATTCATTGAAAAGAATAATTAGTGAGAAGAAAATATTATAGAACAACAAGAAAGAAAGTCTCAGAAATAGAGAGAATATGTATAAAGTTTATGAACTTTAAAAATTCCATATAAAACCTAAGCCATTATAAATATTTTAAATGTTTTTAACAGAAAATTTAATGAAATAATTTAATAAATAAATAACAAATAATCTAATAATAAAATGGGGTAAAATAATAGATGATTATATGTAATTTTGGAAAATAAGAAATTAATTAATTAATTATAAAAAATATAAGTGCTAAAAGTAATTAACCAAAAAAAAAAAATTCATATTTGTCATAAGCAAAACATGCAAATGTAGTCAAAAGCCAACTTTATTTAGCATGAAGCAGTTGCATAGGCACATTTCTTTTATTTACATTTTTTCTGTTATTCCAATTGGAATTTTAGATTATTTTATTTAATAAAAAATAAATTATATAATACGAATTTTTTTGTATATTAGAAATATTTGAAGGAGATCAGGTTACTAAGCCTTAAATCCTTATTTTTAATTTTATATTATTATAAATTAAATATCTAACTACTAAATTATTAGTTCAAAATTAAATATCTAACTACTAAATTATTAGTACAAAATTATAAATAGTATAATTTTAAAATTAGATTTTTAGTTATGAAACTGAAAACTAAATCAATAATTGACTAAGTCTATTCTTTCTTTATACACAAAAAAAAAAATAAAAGAAATAAAAACTATTAAAGTTAGATATTAGATTTTCTGCACCACTATAAAATTGACATTCTATTCCTCAAATAGTAAAAGGCATCATTTAAAAAATTTCTAAATTGATAATTTTTTATAAAATTGGACTATAATCTTTAAAATTTTAAAAAGAATTATTATTAATTCAACATATGACATATTTTGAATAATTGATTAATAATTATATGCGTTGAATCAATAGGATTGGAAATTTTTCTCCTGAAAATTGACATATAGAAATTTCTAGATTGAATGCCTCCGTGCATTGGGGCCAAGTAGCCCTCGGACTAGAAATAGGGCCAAGCACTTGTTAGAAATGGACAAAGGGAATATTAATTGGAATTACGTGGACTCTGGCCCACCTCAACTTGTTAATATAGTTCAACTTGAACTGGAATATTAGATTTGGTTAATTATGGCCTAGTTGGCCACCCGGTTTTGTTTGTATCGGTGAATAAAGTGAAATATGATGAAAGTGAAATAATTATTTCATATTAAATATTATTTTAATTTTAATAAAAAATATTAAATGTTTTACAACATCATTATTCCACAATTTATTTTTTATTTAAATTTATACAAAATATAAATTTCAGTCTTAATAGATATTAGATTTTTTTTTTCAATTAATGCCACTACTATAGGCTCTTTCCCTTATTAGATATTAGATATAAATTAAGCTTATTGAATTTGAGTTCAATAATTATTAAAATGACTAAAATTGTAAATCGTAGTTTACTTTTTTATTTTTTTATAAAAATTCTAAATATAAATATATGAACTTGAGATATTATAATCTCATAAATAATAAATAGTTCACTCAATCGAAATGGAGATGTCTTTTAAATTTTTAATCTGTATTTGGTATGGGACCATAACAGTAAATCTGTATCTTAAAAAATTAATTAAATTTTAATTGGAAACCAGCAATGAGCCAACCAACTTATATATATATATATATATATATATATATATATATATATATTAATTTGAATTTTAACATGCACTTTTAAATATTTCTCAATAACTGTGAATTTTGAAGCTTCTTCTAACTGATGGGATTTTTCACTAACATTTTAATATATAAAATCCCATCAGTTAGAAGAAGCTTCAAAATTCACGGAAAATATTTAAAAGTGCATGTTAAAATTCAAATTTTATTAATTTAATATTAAAAATTTCACACCTAGCAGTAGAGCCAACAAACGCCTCTCCCCTATTATTTTTAGCTTTTTTCACCCTTGATTTAGGTTCTATTTAACGGGAAAATATTTTTTTTTCATATTTTATATTATTTGATATTTTTTAAAAAAATTATAAATATAAAAATATATACTTTAATTTTAATAAGGCGGTGGCCGACAGTCAAACAAATTGAAAATTGGCAGTGATAACGACATCCTCCAATCCAAAATTTCTCACACTATTATGTCCAACATTTATTTCAGTCTCATTAAAAAAATAGTACAAAATAAAATTAAAATATTACAGTATGTCGACACGTGGTAGTGACGCAGGGAAAGTCCATAGCGACTAAAAGCTAATAACGTCACATCATCAAACGTACTTGCCGGTTCTGATATTAATTAATTAAAAATGCACCTCAACCTCACTTGCTCAACAGCGCTTGGATTTCACTTGAGGTCCACATTTTAATATCCAACAACGTCAGATGGGGCCCACGTATGAGTCAGCTAATGCTTATCTAGAAGAATCTAGGTTTTCCTTCACACACACCTAACGCGCTGTGTAAATGCTAAGGATATTATCTACCATAGGGTTCACCTTCTATCAATCCATGCCACCGAATTACATTGCCTTCCCTTTCAATTCTTTAAAACATATCTGTAGCTAATTTTTTAAATTAAAAAATAACATATATATATATATATTTTATAATTTGAATTGGGTTATAAATAGAATCAGAGAAAATATATCTATTCCTAGCTTTCCAAATGCATCATAGCATGAAACAATATCTCTCAATCACATGGTAGTTATCACTATCATGCCCAAGCATAAACACATGAACCAAACTAGTCATTCAAAAGAAAATGAGCATTAGAAGAAGGAGAGCATGATAGATGAGAGCAAAGCTGAATTTTGTGGGAGATGCTACACTACAGTAAC
Source organism: Omphalea diandra (assembly GCA_949677035.1). Classification (NCBI taxonomy): domain Eukaryota; kingdom Viridiplantae; phylum Streptophyta; class Magnoliopsida; order Malpighiales; family Euphorbiaceae; genus Omphalea; species Omphalea diandra. The sequence goes on along the minus strand of CATIWR010004955.1, from coordinate 16,491 downwards.
ACATGCTCCACAGTTTCAAGCTCAATCATGTAAAAGAGACATAGGTTAGAAAAATTCAACCTTCTACACCTAAGAACATTTCAAACAAGAAGTTTTATTTCTGATAGCCCTTTAAGCGAAGACTTTAATTTTAAGGGGAAGTGATAAATTCCACACTCATTTTCAGAATTGTTTATTAGTAGCTAAAATAAAAGAAGAAGAGGTCTTTTCCAACCTTAAGATATAGTCCTTTTTCAGGAGAAAATAAGCTAACTTAACTGTGTATTAACCTTTGTCTTCCACACCCGCCTATCAACCTCATTTGGGATGCCCATAAGAGTGATCATGATATCTTTCAACTCTTGGGGGGTGATGTGAGATAAGATTCTTGAGCAATTCCATTTTCCATTAACTAGATGTCACAAACCTTATCCCAGCTAAATTAAAAGACTTTGGAGAGAGAATTTTTGAACCAATAAAAGATATGATCCAAGGGTGGTCACAAATAAAAGTGTGCCTACCATTATTAATAAACCTGAGAGCTTCCTTCTTTTGCCAAATGTCTAACACTTATTAGACTCCTCTAGCCCCCAAGAGGGGTAAGCCTCAAATTAGCTTACCATTAGTCATCATTTGGAAAAGAAGATAGCCTTGGTGATCCTTGTCCAAAAGGAAGTCGGATTAGTAATTAACTTCGAGGCCATCTTCCCTACCAAAGCAATATTGAAAAAATTGATATCTCTGTAGTCAAGGCCATTTAATATCTTAAGGAGAGATAAGGTATCCCAGTTATCCAAAGATAGCTTCCTAATATCAATACCCTAATTCTTCCAAAACTTGGCAATTAATCCATGCAATTCATAACACTATATTTTTAGAAGGATAATATAAGACATTGGATAAGCAGGCAAGGCAGTAAGCATAGATCTAATAATAGCATCCTTGCCCCAAAAGATAGAGCTTTATGTTTCCAGAATCCAACTTTGGTCCAAAATCCATCCGATAAGTATTGAAAGGTCTCCCTTTTACTACTCCCCCAAATGGTAGAAATTCCCAGGTAGTTACTTCTTGTCCTTAACTCTTTAACCCTCAATTGTTCAAGAATAGTGGATTTCACCTAAGGGAGAACAAAATTACCCAATACAACCCTAGACTTAGTAAATTAAACATTTAACCTAAACCATTCTGAAAACACACTAAGGACTTTATCAACCCTAGCAATTTTTGATGAGGTTACAAATAAAAATAGAATAACATCATGTACAAACATCAAATGGAATAAGAGTGGACACCTTATATTAAATTTAAATTATCTTAATAGTTTTAAAGATACAACCTTATTCAAGAATTTAGAGAAGGCATGCATGACAAATAAAAATAGGTATGGGCAAAATGGGTCACCCTGTCTCAATCCCTTGGCTGGTTTAAAAGACTTTGAAAGACTCCCATTAATAATAATATAATAGTTAACAGTAGTTACACACTACAAAATAATATGAACAAAGTCCCTATGACAAGCCCATTTTCATAAGAATAGCCTAAAGAAAGCCCCAATATACCTTATCATATGCCTTGAAAATATCCAGTTTAAAGGTCGTTTTAGCTTTACTATAACAGTTTTGTTTTTGAATAGAATGAAGAAATTTTTGGACCAATAGGATACTTTCCTAGATGTGTTTCCTAAGGATAGAAGCAAATTATTGATCTCTAAACTAGGTAGATAACATGGGTTTCATACAACTAACCAAAATCTTAACTACAATCTTGCAACTGACATTACATAGGCTAATGGGTCAATAATGGTCAAAGGATTTAAGGTTAACAACTTTAGGAATCAGAACAATGACAATCTTATTAAACTTCATAAGAAGATATTTGCAATTATAAAAACTTTGAGTAAACATAAATACCTCATAGCAAATGATTTTCCAATATTTTTGATAAAAGAGGCTTGAAAAACCATTTAGACCTTGGCTTTGCTTGCCTCTATTGAGAATACAACATGCTTCACTTTTTGCACTATTACTTCCTTTAGTAAGAGATCATTCATTGACTCCATAACAATTAGGGAGATGCAATCAAGAATTCCCCCCTTTCAACTAGTGGTTCACATGTATAAATTTTTTAAAAAATATGATACAACCTCTTTTTCATGGCTGATTGTCTTTGGATCCAATAATCCTTAGTTGACTTCAACACAATAATTTGATTACTTCTTCTCCCTTATACTGCAATTGAGTGGAAAAAAGATATGTTACATTTCCATAACTTAAACCCATTGAATTATGGATATTTATTGTTAAAAGATCTCCTTTTTGGTATATAATTGGTGTAACTCCTCTTTCAACTCTTCCTCTTTTGTTTTATCATGTTGAGGGTTCAGGGAGAGTTGGTTTAACTAAGCCATTACCTCTTTAATCGTAGCCTTTGAGTTACCCTCTACCTTTTTATGCCATTTCTAAAGTTGAAAATTGAACCTACCAAGCTTCGAGTGAGATCCACAAATAGATTGTTCCCACACAACTTTGATAATGTCACCACATCCCATTTTCATTACCTATTTAGTGTCAAAATGGAATTGCCTTTTTTGTTTAGACTTAGCTCCCATTGGTTCTAAGATAACAGGATGGTGGTCTGATCCAATTTAAAGCCCATGCTTTAAAATGACATTTTCAAATAAAATCTTCCACTCTCTATTACAAAGGCCCTTATCCAGATGTTGTATCATATGGCCTTACCCCATCTTCTTGTTTGACCAAGTAAACATTAGCCCATGGGTTAGAATCTCTCCAAGTTTACATCTTCATAATTAATCATATACCTCTTCAATCTGGTTTTGTGATAGTTGCTTCCTATCCCACTTATCACTTAAAGAGAAGACAATATTCAGGTCACCTATAACTAATTAGGGCTTATTTTGATTTGGCATTAGTCTTTTAATCCCCTCCAAAACTTTCAAACTATGTTCTCTCCTAAACTCCCTATAGATTAATATAGTTACAACTCCTTGTTGCATCACTACCAAGAATAGGGCATGAATCTAATTCTGGAGCTATGAACCATATGTATCTGAATATTTGAAACCCACCAAAATGCTAAGTCCTAGACTTCCTTACAACATCCACATAAAAACTATTATCAACACTTAAACCTCTCCTTTATTTATCCACCTAAATATGATTATTCTTTATTTCAACTAAAAACACCAAAATATGATGTTGCATTTGTACCAAATGCCTAAGGTACTGAATTATCAAGGCTCACCCTAAGCCTTGGCAATTTCAAGCTATATAATGCATGGTGACCTAGTGGCTTTAGGTGAGCCACCAATGCCATCATAGTCAGAAGAAGTAGAACAACACCTTTCTTTATCATTGTTACCCGTATCATCCTGATCTCCTCTGGGACATGAATCTTATTGTTCCTCTATCCTTAACATTTTTGAAGTCCTCATCAATTGTTTGATTTTTCTATTCCTAAGAATTCCAAACATTTGCCTTTCCATACATTCATTACCTATGATAGCATGGGAGACAATTTCCTCTTTAACATATATATCCCCCACCTAAAATTTCTCTCCCAAGCACCATGTAATGAGTTGTGCCAGGCCTTCAATGCATGTATCAGGCTTGTCAATCTTTTTAAACAGTTATGTCTTCTTGACATTAAGCCCTTTTTATTTAGAAGTATTTGAGCTTTGTAAATCATTTACTCCTACACTTCCAAATTTAGCCCAATATTCACAACATTTAGGCTTTTCTCTCGATAAAGGTATGACCCAAGCTCATTATTCCCTTGCATACCTTTATCCAAAGCCCTTCACAGCCTAACCCATCTTGTTGACTATCATACTCAGTCTCCGGAGCCTTCTTCGCTACTATCATAGTTACCCCACCTATGGGTAAAATCATCTGAATAGGTTGCAATTTAAATACTGATTCTTACGACCATTTTTCAACTCTCTATGGAACATTGAAACTTGAACCTTCTTTTAAGGGAACTAAGGCTAAACTGTTACTGTTTGAATCAAAATTTTTTCCTCATGGGAATGCTCTTTGTCTTGCATATTATTTTCCCATTGATCCTCAAGATCATTTTCTATTGGTGCCTCCCTAATCTGTCCCTTTAGAAAATGAAATCTTGGTTTTAGGGGCTTATAGGCTCGAGTTAAGTGTGTTTCTTAGCCAAACACCATATTTGAATTTACCCGAGTCCAACATCTCCTGAAACATTTTCTCCTACTAAAAAGGACACAATCTTAGGACATGACCAATTCTATCGCACAAGTAACAAAACTTAGGAAGCCTTTTTGTACAAAAATGGAATCCAATCGTTCTCTTTGAACCCCTTATTATATCCATTGTTAATGTTGCTATGGACATTCCAAAACCTGATAACAATGATTCATTTACATTTATCCAAACTCTAAATGTCATAGTAATGAAGGATGGTAGTATTGGATTAACCCTCAATCATATCCATAAACCTTCAAGCAATTGGCTAATTTGCATGTCATTATGAATATTAATCTAGTCTAGAGGAATATTATGAACTTTCACCCCAAAAGCTTCTCCACTACAGTCTCCACCATCCATTCCATAAGAACTAACAATGAATTTGAGATGACCCAATAAGCCCCCATCCACATACTTTTCTTATCTTCCTTTGACGAAAAAATGAAGATGAAGGTCTGCTTATCAATTTGAAAAAGCTCCTTCATTTTTCAAGCCTTTTGCAAAATGGATTTAAACAATCTCATAACCATTCCTTTGTTTATTAACCATTTCCCAGTAATAACTTGTTCCTACTGACAGATCTCCATATTAGGGCTAAAATCCATCAACAATACTATTTCAGAACAATGAAGGCATTGAGTTCTTTGTACTAAGTCATGAATATCAACCTCGCGAGCTTGAATAAGTCATGAATATCAACCTCGCGAGCTTGAATAACCTCTTCCATAACGTAATAAATACCAGCAAAACAAATGCTCACAAAGAAAGAAGTCTACTAATAAATAAAGTACCACCCAATCTAATAAAATCAAAATGACTACCTCTAACTTATCTTAAGGATCATTTCATGTGTGTGTGAGTTTTCAATAGTTACGTATCCATGAATGATTACTGTTTTTATAACTAAATATAATAAGTGTAAGCATTAATTGTAAATCAGAATGATGAAAACCGTTAGATTTTAATCTAAAGGTTAGAAGTGCAGTAATCATTGATGGATACAAATTATAATAACTATTGAAACATCATACATACACACACACACACACACACACACACACACACACACACACACACACACACACACACACATATATATATATATATATATATATATATATATATATATATATATATATATTATTTTGGATTTTCAACTGTATACCGTTTTAAACATAGATTTCTAAATAATCATATTTCAATTTTTTTCTTTTTGTTTTCATTTAGACTTATGTTTCTATTTTTTGTCATATACTTTTCTATTTATTTTTATCAAAAGATGCATGTTAGGAATAACTGTTGGATATAACTGATAAATTTATTTTGGATTTTCAACTGTATACCATTTTAAACATAGATTTCTAAATAATCATATTTCAATTTTTTTTTCTTTTTGTTTTCATTTAGACTTATATTTCTATTTTTTTGTCATATACGTTTCTATTTTTTTTTTATCAAAAGATGCATGTTAGGAATAACTGTTGGATATAGCTGATAAATGTTAAGTGTTTGATAAATTATATCTAACTATGATATGTTAATTTGTAAAAAGGCTAATAAGAATATACGATTAATTTATGTTTTACATTTAAATTAAATAAATTAGATTTATTAATTAATAAACTAATTAAAGAAAAAAATTAAAAAGAATACTTGTTACAGTTATAACAAATTAGCACATCAATAAGTTATTAGCTATTGTTTTTAATTTTTATCAAATACTTTTTTTATGTATTGATGGTACCAATCAACTATCAACTACACTAAATACCTTCTAAACTAGTGAAGAAGTGTTTTTTGTCTTAACTTATCTGTATTTGTGCATATTAATTAAAAAAAAAACCTTCTAAATTATTTCAATCTAATCCAAAAGGCTGCCAACAAACCATTCCGCAAACAGCACAAACAAATTTTTTTTTTTTTTTAAAAAAACCTACATGAATACCAACAAAAATAATTCCTTCTAGAAGAATTGTTTTCAAGGCCTAAATTTAATAAATAATAGTACACATGTTTGTTGAGGTTTTGTTTTGAGTGGAATAAAATGCGAAGTTTGAGAGATTTTTGTATCATTTAATTTTTTTAATAAACAAGTAAATTATTGAAAATAGAGTTAAAAAGTACATTTTTCATAAAAAAAAAGTCGAAAAAAAATTTCTAGCATACCTTATAATTATTTCTAGAAATTAAAATTTTTATGTTAATAAATTAGGAGTAGTACGGTATTTTATAACATATTTTCTTGAAATTTCGTAAATAGACTACATATGAAATTGGTATATGGGCAATTTAAAAACATCAGAATTTCACTTTTTAGAAATGATTTTTTAAAGATTATGAATTCTTAAATAATTATTTTCTTCATAAAAACGAGTGTCTTTCCCACGGAACCCAAAATAAAATTCATTTTCATAACAGTGGTGAGTTAGGGTTCAAATAATAAGGACGGCTGGCTAAAGGGGAAAGAAAGATGCATGAAACAAAAGCAATTGTTGTATTGTGGATGCACGTCTTGCAATAATAAAATATAACAAATCAATGTCTGCTTCAAAACTATTTTAAACTTTAATTTCATGCCATAAAACTTGGAGTTAATTAGCTTTTACATATCCTAAAGAATCCAATCAAATATGTAAGATTATTTCTTTTAAAATTTTGGTAATGGATGTGATGATTCAAATTTTCTTTTATCTATTATAATTTGTCTCTTCCAACACACAAATTAGCAAATATTTAGTGGATTGGTAACCTAAAACAAATGAATAACTAATAATGAGCAGGAGAACTGTTCTGTCAAATTACCCAAAATAATAATAATAAAAGAAGTTCCATTCATTTATTTATTTCAAATCTCAGCTTTCATTGTTCATTAAAATCATATTAGATTGGTGGATTCAACTTGTTAAACCGAAAATTAATTAATAGACTGATTTGATAAATTTGTACTTTTAGTATTTCAAATTAAATTATACTATTAGTTACTTCCTACAATTGAGTAAATTCATTATGATTCCCAGAAGAAAATTAATTTTTTTAGTCATGTACATTAACTAATTCTATAATTATGATAAATAACATTAAAATTTATATCTTTATGTAATCTATTTTCTAATTTTATCTTTATTTCAGCTAATTAGAAAACAAATTTTAGAAACAAGAAATTCAAGTATAAATAAATAATATGTATTTAATATTTTTAAAATTAAAAATATTTTTTTATCGAATTAATCAATCAAATCAATTCAACCACAAATTAAACCTTCAGTCCAATTTTAACAAGGGAAAAGTACAAAATTTTGTCATGTGATTTTCCTTTTTGATAAATATGCTCCTGTGATTTATTTATTAATAAAACTCTAACATGTAGTATAATATCGTTTGCAAAGTGACACTAAATTCGTGACTCTATTACATATATTTGATCAAATACTAAATTCTGTATATTATTTCAACTAATTATGTATCTAAAATTTAAATATAAAATTTATTTATTTATTTTTTATATATTTAAATAAATTCTATAATAATATAAATAAAATTTGTTTATATATATATAATAAAAAATGAATAAATTTTATATTTATAATAAAAAAATTATAAATATAAATATAATTCATTGAAATAATATAAATAATTTAATATCAAATAAAATAAATATAAAAGAGTTACAGGCCTAATATCATTTACAAATGAAATATATTTGTCAAAAAGACGAAAAGCGCGTTATAAAATTTTATATTTTCTCGCTTTTAAATTGTATTATCTCCCTTTTAAATTGCTCTCTCGTATTGAGTTCTGTTCTCAATAGTATTTCTTATTTCTCTAAAATTAAATACCTCACAGCTAAAATTAAAATATATATATAACCCATTTCTGCCTCTCTCTCACATCCACACATAAAATTCAAAATCTCTGTTGAATCCCATATATGAAAAAACAAGGAAGAATCCGTCAATCCTCAAAGAGGAAAAAGAGATACATTACAAGAGACTTTTCCGCTAATCTCTCTCTCTCTCTCTCTCTATATATTTTTAATACTCCAGTTTTTCTTTGGTTGCTTTTCATCAGTTACCGGCCTCCCTCTCGAGGCTGGGTGTCCGCCGTATTCCATCACCGCCACCACCACTTGCTTGCCCTTCTAATCTTTTCTTCTTTTTCTTTCTTTAGTCCACAAATTTGATAAAAAAAAAAAAAAAGTAACACCTGCACCATGCTCTTCATCGACGACAACGATATCTCTGCACCCTCCGCCCCCACTACTCACAAAAAGAAAAATTCTTTCACATCCCGTCAGATTTTCATCCACCCTCCGTCTCGCATACCATCACCGGCCTCCTCCGACTCTGTACACAAACGCCGCCCTCTTCTACAGCGAGACAGCCACTCCTCCAACTCCGGTCGGTTTGCGGAATTCGCAGGAGGGACGGCGGCGGAGTGCGCTGCCATTTGCTGTTGTTGTCCATGTGGGTTGGCAAATCTTCTTTATCTCACAGTCTATAAAGTACCCGCGGGGCTATGCCGCCGCGCTTTAAGAGGGAAACGGAGGAAACAAATGATCAAGAAAGGCTTATTACCCCCACGGACAAGGCGGTGCTACCGATGCGGTGGTGATGATATGGAGATACAGATTAATCATCATCATCATTCATCAGCCGACGGGTTGGACATAAAATCGGAGACAGATGGGTCATCAGAGGGTGAGGAAGATGAGGAAGCTATGGTGAAGCTAGAGAAGGAGATGTGGGAAAAATTTTATGGAACTGGGTTTTGGAGAAGTCCATCACAAAGAGAGCCACCAAGTTTCCACGTAATAGACCCACCTAAGGCTACGGTTAAACAACTGTAGCTTTAATCTCCATGGGAAAATGTTTGTCATGGTAAATTTCTTTTTCCCCTCTTTGTTACTTGAACATCTGTCGGTCTTTTATGTTTTCATGTTCTTGTTCGTGGTTGTGCTGTTGTTTTTGTATTGTATAAATGAAAAAAGAAAGCAATTTTTCATGAATTCGCTAGGTCTGGGCATTGATAAACTTGCTGCTAAGGAGGAGACATATACAACAAAATTGAAGAACCAGCGGATTGTGCAGAAAGAGAAAAGCAACATTTGGTTTTGCTGAGTTTGGTATTTTCTTGAATTAAATATAATTAATAGTTGTTGATGATGGTCTTGGAGAGAAAAAGTTTCCGGGCTAATGATTTGGGGTTTGTTAGAGTGAAAACTGATCAGATTATGAATGGGAAATGCACAGAAAAATCCAAAAAGGGTGATGATGGTACGGTATCTGTCCATGTAATTCTTCAAGGTTTGAATTGATTTGGTATATATTATTTAACGAAAGATTTGCCAATAATTAACTTCAGGGTTAAGAGTTCCTTAAAAAATGGAGGGGCTGAAAGGTTTTTCTTTGCTGTACTACAGAAACTTTGAATAAAAAACTATAAGATTTCGCTTTTGATGCATTTTTAACTCTTAATGTCCTCCACTTTTTTAAGTTAAGCCCAATTGAGAAAGTGAGAAGATTTAACTCTCTGTATCTTAAGTGAGGAAGTCAACCATTTGTTACCGCTCCAAATCTTATATCAAACATTAATTGGGACCAGACCTTTACCTTAGGCTGGGCGGTAGGGATGAGCATTGTTTTCCAGATTAATTTTGGTCAAATAGCCCTCCAATCGTCAGGCACCTTCCTATGCAGAAATAAGAACCGGGAAACGCAAGAATTCAACAAATTAAATAGGGCTAACTCCCTCAACTTGTAATGGATGGAGTAATAAATAAGAATGAAATAAACTTTTTTATTGAAATTATTTTCAATTTTTATATTATTTTATCAAAATGAATCTCTTATCTCATCCTCTTGATGGAGTAAATTTTCGTTTTATCCCCACCTTTTTAGGACTTCTCGCCTCACTAGAATTCTATAGGGTAAATATTTTTATTTTTTCTATTATTTTTAAAAATATAATTTATTAAATTATATATATATATATATATATATATATATATATAGACACACACACTTATAAAATTATATCTAATTTTTTAGATCCCATGAGAATTCACTTCAAAGGTCTTCATGGAGACCCGCGAGGCAAAAGTGTAATTTTATCTTTATCCTATGGAGGAGAAATGGTATTGTCTTATAAGGAGTTTCAGAATCATTGAGAAATAAATTAAGGAAAACATTGTGCCTTAAAAAATTCATATAATTTCAAAAATGAGTTATTATAAATAATTTTAGTAACATTAATTAAAAAGAATTGAAAAAATTGTCTCCATTTAAAAAGTGAAAGAGATAGTAGATAGTTATTACTTTGTCCATTTATCATTTTTAATCATTTCAACAAATATTTTAGATTTTTATAACGAAATAATATAAAATTAAAAATAATTTTAATGAAATAATATAAAATCGATTGTAATTTTAATGAAAAAATTTATTTTATATTTTTTTATCACTCTGTTGCAAATTGAAAGATTTATTTGTCCTTTTAACAAATTAAATAGCATCTTATGAATCAGTACTTCAAACTATTGTTTTTTGAATTATTTTTAACTCAAATAGTTACCTGTCCTTTTAATTCTTAGAAGATGGTATCTATCCCTGTCAAAATAAGAACCCTTCGCACTTTCTTATTCTTCTCAAAAAAAGAAAAAAAAAAAAAAAAGCCCTTTTCAGAATAGTCTTCGTAAGGTGTTCCTTATACTCAATCGGTAATCGCCTCCTGAGTGCTTATCTTGGGATTTGAAGCTTGATCAACAAGGAAAGGAGTGAGCTTTGTTATCAACTTGTATAATCCTTTAATTGAAGATCAAGTTATTTTACAAGTAGGTTTGCTCTTAGAGACAATTTTACAGGGTGATTTATGTAATATTTTTACAATATTTATTTAATTTATTAATTATTTATAATAATTTTATTAAAAATAAAATATTATCAAACATGATAAATAATTATATATATTAATAAAATTATTATTTAAATATTTAAAAATTATATTAATTACGATATTAAGAAATAACAACAAAAAGATATTGTGAGTAGTGAACAATCTCCTTGTCAATCTTATTCTAATGGGGAATCTCATGACTGATAATAATAAGACGTATATGTCTGGTACTTACTGTTTAGCACGTAGATTTCTACTATTAGAGGGTACGTATATCACTGTTCCAATGTCCATATTTTTGGTAGCCCCCAGAAACCAGGTGCTTCAGATCTGAAATGCAAGTAGGGCGTGTAACCTGTCCTTTTTGCTCACCGTGGGGTTGGGTCCTTTTTTTACCTCTCCTTCACCTCTTCAGTACTTTAATCATTCTCACCCGCAGGGAAATTAAATGACTTCGCCATGGGAGGAAGGAACCTGAGTTTTGTACTCAGAGATGCTATTTCCATACCCTAAATAGCTAATGCCACAACAATCTTAATTAATTCTCTTATTTATAATTTAAAATTTTTTCCAGCTGTCATTCTATAATTTCTCATTTGGTTCCTTGTGAAACACAAATGCAAACTCTATGTCCACTTATTATTGCTTTGTAATATTAATTATTGTTATACACCTTTCAAATTTTCTTCATCTCTCATTCATATAATTATTATCTTACACTAAAAATAGTGGCCCTTACGTTTTAAATTATCTATAGTTAGTTTAATTATTTATACTTCTTTTGAAGTTTTTTATATTTTTATACTTCTTTAAAAGAGCGCAAAAAAATCTAAGAGAAGTAGTGTAAATAGCTAAAACCGTTTTTCTCATTGTTTATTAACATTTATTGTAGAAATTATCGAATTTGAAAAAATCATTCAACAAGATCTCTCACATTTGAGTTCCTCCATTTTAATCATTTATCTCATTGTTACGAGAATTGTCGTACGTTCTTAAAATTTTTATATTACATTTAGTGGTTATTGTTAATGTCTTTGTGATTCATAACTCAAAATAGACTAATTAGTTTTCAATAATTTTTTTTAACTTGAGAATTTGTCTTTATCTGTTATGTTGACTATCAAAGGATTGTGGTTTATGGTGATGGAGCAAAGATTATAAAGAAAGTTTTGAAAATTTAGAAGGTAAATGAGAAGTAAGCACCAGAAAACTTATAAGAGGGGCTAAAAAAATTCCATTAACAACTAAAAGATCAATATAATTGAAAATTATCAATTTTTTGTTATCATTTTAGCTCGTTTGGTATTGTGAATTAATTATTTAATCACTTATACAGATAGAACAGAGGAAAAAATTATTGAAATCAAAGAAAATTTAGAAAATAAAGGAAAAAATAGAAAATGGCTACAGAAAAGAAAAAAGAAGGAAAGAAAGGTAGAAAGTCAGGAACGTTTGTAGGAGAAAGAGTTTGTATTTGTATTTTAAAGAACATCTAATAGAATTTGTATTTGTATTTTAAAGAAAATCTATGTAGAATGGGAACCGAAAAATAATAGAATAATAATATGAAAAATATAACTGATTAAATGAGGGCATTTTAGTCATATTACGAGAATTAAATAAGAGTCAGGCAGTGGCAATGGCGGGTCCCTTTTGTATTACTCGCAACAAAATTTACATTTGTGGCTATATGGACTGAGGCACTTCTTAAAAATCAACAAATGGTTAGTTAATAATCCATTTTCACATTGATTTTTGACTTAGGTCAGAAAGTTAATATTTTTATTTATAATTATTTTTTAAAAAGAAAATTTTTAAGTAATTAATTTTAAAAGTGTAAAATTTTTACCTGTTAGTTGGATACAAAATGTTTTGAAAATTTTAAATTAATGTGTTTGATTTGTATATAAAATTTTAATTTAATTAATTTAAATTATAATTATGCTTTTAATATAATTACATATTTATTTAATTAATATACACATAAAACGTCTTATACAATGGCATTTATTTTAGTAATTAATCTAATATGAAATATAAATATTATTTAAAATACTAAATAATTATAAATTTATTATGGCGATCAATCCAACATAAGATATAAATATTATTCAAAATATTAAATATTCAAAATATATAGTCTATCATAATAAAAATTTAAGAAAATCTAAAAATGATCAAATTACTAAATATGCTAATAAGAGACCGTAGTTTTTTGTAATTTAATAATCATTTGAATTAAAATTGAATGATAATCTATATTCTTGATTTTGATTAGGATTTTGTTAAATAAAATAAAAGTATATATTAAATTATATATGTTCATCTATTACATTAATTTTTTTGATATGGATGAATTATATTAATTAAGAGTATATTTATCTATGTATCTTTATATGGTGTCTAATAGCATTTCCACCATTGAAATGAACAAATATTTTTCCATATTGATGGAAAAATACTTTTTAGATTGGATCCGCAATTTTAGAAATTTAATTTTTGAGAAAATATACTGATTTTATGTAAATCAAAATACTAAAATTCAATATGTTTAAGCTCTTTTTTTTTTTTTTTTTTGAAAATCTGACAATCAAATGCTCTTAATATTATTTGAATCATGAATTCCAGAGACATGAATTTACTAGTTTAATTCTACTTGAAGTCTAATTGGAAAAGGATTTTTTTTAATGCAAAGAAATGCATGAATATTAAGAGAATCATTTAATGGAGACAAAATCCATCTAGGCGCACTTAAAAAGCCATTAGTTGATTTATTTCCTACTCTAAAAGATGACAAATTCTAATGTCTCACTCCTTGCCTATCATACTACAAGAAGCAAAATTAAACTTTAAGTATGCAAATCTTCAAGAATGCAACATTTGCTTTCTAGCCAATCTACCACAAGCATGGAGTCAACCTCAAGAATTGGCTTTTCTCTAGCTTTTGTATTATTGCAAACTTAGACCTCATAGGGACTATCCAAAATTATGTTTCAACAACACTGACCTATGTTGATAGTGAAACCATATATTCATCTCACGTTATGGTTGTGAAGCAACCCACAATCACTTGTAACAGTCACTCTTGTTCAAGTTTATTTATGTTTTTAGTATATACAAAGTAGATGAGTTTATTAGAATTTGAATCTTGGAATTCATGTATTATGAGACTCATATTTAATCAATAAACTAGTAACTTAATGATTAATTAATATTGATACCAATTATACACTTGCTATGAATACAATTATGACTAGTGCTAACAAATGGACACTTCACCAAGTTCTTCAGCAAAGCACCTGTCCTTTTAGTACTCATAACAGGGAAAACTAGCATCAGAAGGTGGATCTAAAGATTGAAGAAGAGATTAGTGATATATGCAAAGCTTAGGAAAGAGAGATTTAGAAAGCCATGGTTTTATTGATAATAGGTAGTGTCCATTTTAAGGGTTTTCTTTGCCTTAGTAATACAAACTGATGCTCCTTATATAGATGGGGCAAAGGCACACTTAGTACAAAAGATAATATGGAATCTTATCATTATAGCTGAAAAAAAAAAAGTAAAAGCAAAAGTTAAGCAGTCACATGCTTTACTAATATAAAAACATTTATTTTACACATGCTAATACAATTGTCTATCACTTAATTATTGGCTCATGTGATGGAGATATGTTCATATTACAGTACTTTGAGTCATCACTATTAATGAAATCTTTTTCTGTTGGGTCCTCATGTCTCATATAGTAGTCATACAGGTCCTATAAGTCTGGATCTGGAATATATTCTTTTTCAATCAAATCACTTTGAAGGCATTATGGCATAGGTGTCTCGAGCTACTTTCTTTTGTCTGCCATAAGCTCCTTATGATATCCGGATGGTAAGAAGTCCCATAGGGCATATTTTGATAAAAACGACCATATTTCTTGTGGAACTACTTTATTTTATCCACACTTGAATCTTTGAAATTCACATAATTGTTCATAGTGGTCTAATGCATCATAAAGCGAGAACTAGTTCTCTCCATAGAGATGAAACACATTATTAGTCTTGTTCTTATTTTTGAAGTTCCTACTAAAAAAGGTTTATGAAGGGTATAAATGAACATTTTGTGGAAGGTTGTTTTAGGGTCGACAAATTTAAACTTGGTATGGTCCATTGGTTTAAAGATTGGAACCATTCAAGAAAAGTGATCATATGTTGATTGCTCCTTGTCTTTCTCTTTATCTCCGTTAAGTAAGACCAAGATGATATAGGCAAACTTCATTTGATATGGTATATAAGTGACAGGAATACCATAGAAATGTAAGGAACTCTTCGGCCATGACCATGATCCTTCATTCCCTATTGAAAAATCTAAAAAAGAGTAGATTTTTAGGAAAGTGTACTCAGGGTGAAAGCCCAATATGTTTAGGAAAACAATACCATACATTTTAACTAGAAAGGACTGATTGATAAGGACTTGTTTTTTAGCAAGCTGAGAAAGTTTGTTGTAACTTGTAGGAAACTGAACTTCTAGAGGTTCTCCATGTTTCAAGTATGGTGAATGAGTGAAAGATGAGGAGGCCGAGGAAGCCATAAGGTTACTAAACCAATCTTTCCATTGAAGTAATTGGGGATGTGATAGGTTCTTTCCCTTGAATTTTAACATTTTGGAAAAAGAGAAATAGTTCATATGAACTATAAAGTGATGTCCAATTAAATGGAATTCAAAATTCTTTATTCCATTTTTGACTAGTAATATTTCTTTGAAAATGGAGTGATAGTGGAGTTTTGAATCCTTAAATCTTCCACTTGTTGAACCTAGCTAGGGAGGTTAATGAACCAAGCTTGTTTTGATGATTACAAACATATCTAAAATCTAACTCTTGTCCAAGTTAGTGTGTAAAATCTTACAGGTATATCAATCATTTGATCAAAGACTTTTGAAAAAGAGTTTGGTTAAAAACTTTAAATATTCAAAGCGAATGGGTGTTACTGCAATTCAACAGGCATTGTGACTTCAATAACGGGTGTTTAAGATTCTCAACAGGCATTGACATGACACCTAAATGTGAGTAAAGTCTTCTGGACCTCTCAATCAATGACTCTCTTAAGAATCAACAGACGTTGAAAAACTCAAACATTTGAGCTTAGCAGGCTGACCTTCACAACAAGCATTAGATTTTTGCAACAGGCATGGCCAAGGTTGTCAAAATCGAGATCTTACCCTAAAATCGAAATCGTAAAATCGGATCGTAAAATCGTAAGATTTTACAACATAATAAAATATCATTTAAAATATAATTATACATATATAAAAATATAAATAAGATATTTTTTAAATTTAATACACATAATTACATTAAGAAGATCAAAAGAAAATATGTTCATAAAAAGATTCAAGTTCA
>CATIWR010004907.1:0-30346 GCA_949677035.1 Omphalea diandra | reverse complement strand
TTCATTGTCACTTTCTTCATCACTAGAGGTAGTTTCCACCTCCTTCTCCTTTATTGAGGATTTGAGTGCCAAGGTTCTCTTTTTAAGTTTTTCAGATTTTTCTCCTTGACTCCTCATTTTCTTCATCTCCTCATCTTTCTTCAAGGCTAACTCATGAGTTAAGAGTTTGCCTATCAAGACATTTGTTTGCACCTTTCCTATTTCTGGATTGGATTCTTGAATACTACACACTCTAGAACTAAACTTCTCAAGATGTAAAGATTTCAAAATTTTAGAGTTTACCTCATGATATGTGAGAATCCTACCAAACTTCTTCATGTTGGTGACGATTGCTAGGAGTCTATTGATAATGTTGGTGATGCTCTCATTCTCCTTCATCATGAATAACTCCCACTCTATCACATACATTTCTAGCCTGCTGTATTTCACCAATGTAGTGCCTTTGTGATAGTTCTCCAATGCTTTCCATATCCCATGGGCTATTTGGCAATGTTGTACTCTTTCAATCTCTTCTTGAAAGAGAGCTTAGAAGAATTGTCATGGCTCTCTTGTTCTTGCCATTTGATCTTCTATGTGCTTTAACCCACTCTTCTGTTGGAATGAGTTCTTCACTTCCATCCACTACCTTGGTGGGTGGCTTCTATTCTTTGACTACAACATCCTAAAGATCCACCACATCTGTGTCAAGGTAAATTTTCATCCTATACTTCTAATGAGTATAGTCAGCTCCATCAAAGTAGGGTTTGAGGTGTTTGTGGATTCCTTCTTATGGAAATCAATAAAGGTTTGATTATGAAACCTTGCTCTGATACCACTTGTTGGCCCTTAACACCAAGAAGGGGAGTTGAATTGGTGTATAAAAATTAAAATAAAAAGTTAGAAGAAGATTGAAGGACACACACGATTTATAGTGGCTCGAGTATAATCGACCCTACGTCCACTCTGCAATTCTCAATAATTGGGTATTCCACTAACTATCAATGGTGTTTTCAAGCTCATACCAAACTTTTACACTTATGTTTTCTAAGCTCACACAATAAATTTTTACACTTGTGTTTTCTAAGGCTCACATAATAACCTTTACACTTATGTTTTAGAGGCTCACACGATAACCTTCACACTTGTGTTTTAGAGGCTCACATAACAACCTTCACACTTTTGTTTTAGAGGCTCACACAATAACCTTTACACTTGGGTTTTTCAAGCTCATACAACAACCTTTACACTTGGTGTTTATGCTCACACCAAACAATCACTAAAAGAAAAGAAATGAATGAGTAGCAAAATTACAAGAGTTTGGGTTATAAATTAATGAATTCTTTTGCATTTACATCTGTTTGGTGAGGTATTTATAGCCTCTACCCACCAAAGAGATGTTAAAATAAAACTAGTACAAAATCTTCAAAGTGTGCTAGACAGATTTTGCATTAAATGCTTGACAGGCTTCATTTGCAGCCGCGAATTATGAATTTTCATATGGGAGCCAAAAATTGCGGCGAAAAATCCCGTTTGTGTCTAATGGCTAGTCCACGTGGCGATTTCTCATTGGTTCACCAGAAAAATGTAGTCATTGCCTTTTAATTGATAAATAAAAGTAGCAGTCACAAATTACTTTGTGCAGGATGCGACTGAGGATGCGAATTCATCTGCCAGAACTTGCATTCTCCATTTCATGAATTGCAGTCTCTACCAACACATACCCTTTGCAATTTTTGTCTTCCAACGGTCACCTGGGACACTTGTCATATTCTAGTTATGGACTTGCTGCCATCTTGAGTTACTTTGAAATTCGCGATCACTACTGAGGCGTGATACACACCGTGAATTCATCTAACATTTTTGGACTCCTTCATTTGAATGAATCGTAACCAAGAATGGCTCTGCGATTTCGCCTATCTAATTTTTAGCATGTGTTAACATGAGTTGCGGTTGAGAATCCTGGATTGCAGTCGCGATTTACATGTTACTTTGGAGTTTAATAACTCCTTTCATCTCTTCTTGAGAGATTTATCTATTTCTGCAAATTCAACACTCTTTTGAAATATTAGTGATGATCAATCTCCTTTGTCAAGATCAAAAGAGGTTATAGACTTAGGATTAACCATCCTAGTCATCCTATTCCAATAATTTATTTCTTATGTTTTCCTCTATCTCAATTTATGCACTTCATTCTTTAAAAATTCACCTTCTTTTTGATCTCGCCAAAAGGGAAGAGAATAGAGCATTGGGAGATAATGCATAAGTTAAGGGGGAGCAATAGCAATAGGAACTTTACTTTTTCAAACTTAGAATTCTTTGATTATTTGTTCACTAACTTAGAATTCTTTTATTATTCTTTGATTAATTGATCCTTGACCATCCCAAATTCATAACTCATACATTTGTTTTTCTTTAATATCAATCTACGTTGTCAAAATAAAAAAGGGGAAGATTGTTCAACTAGATTGGTCAAACCTAGGTCATCAGCCTCTTTTGATCTTAACAATAGAGAATGATTAGTTCTAATGATTTATTTAAGTGTTGTTTTATAGTTCATAAAGTATTTTTTCCATTAAAAGTCAAAATCTCCATCTTTAAGAAGAACATCCAAATTCGCAGTCAGTATCCCCTAAATCACTATCGCAACCTAGCCATAAGGATAGATGGAGCTAGGCCAGAGGAATCCGTAGATGAATTTGCAACCGTGACTCAGCCAAAGGGAGGTTGGTTGATTTACAAAGGAATTCGGAGTGGCATTCACGTCCAATGTCGTAATCGCGAATTTCATAGTAATAAAGAAAGGAACCAAAGCCACAACCACAACACACCAAGTGTCTAAGGCAGTTGTTGGAAAATCAAAAATTGTGAGGGAGAAGCTTTTGTCGCAATCGTGACTCAATAAGGTGTTGTCTTCTTACTAAACAGAAGAATTCGTGATCTCAGGCACGCCCAAGAGAAAGCTCAATCGCGACAACGACTTTTATGTAGTTAGTTGAACACAACGACTATATTTCTTGGACAACCGATGGGTCAAAGACACGTGGACTAGTCATTAGATATAGAACAAGGTTCTTTGTCATGATTTTTGGCTTCTCAATGCAAATTGGAAATTCATGACTGCAAAATGCCAGTAGCGACCACGACTTTAGCCTGACAAGCATTTAATGTAAAATTTGCCTAGCGCAACTTGGAGATTTTGGAATAGTTTTTTAGTAACATCTCTTTCGTATATGTTGGCTATAAATACTCCATCAAACTGATGTAATGCAAGAGAATTCCATTTATTATAACCAAACTCTTGCAATTTTGCTACTCATTCATCTTACTCTTCTTTAATGTTATTGATTGTTTGGTGTTAGCATTAAATAACCTTGTAAGTAGGTTGAGAGTTAGCCTAGATTCTAAAACTCTTGTAAGAGGTTGAAGTGTGACCCTATTCAAAACACTTGTGAAAGGTTTTGTGTGAGCCTAAAAACACAAGTTATAAGGGTTTTATATGAATCTAAAAACACAAGTTGTATAAGCCATAAAACACAAATTGTATAAGTTAGGTATGAGCTTGAAAACATTAGTTTGTTTGAGTGGAATACTCAATTGTAAAGAATTAGGAAGTGAATGTAGGGTTTGTTAATACTCGAACCCCTATAAACGTCTTGTGTTTTTTTTTTCTCTTTTTTCCTTCTTAACTCTCTAAACACTTAAACCTTTCTTTTTATTTTTTAATCTCCCACCAATTCAACCTCCCTTCTTGGTGCACTAGGCCTATACAGATTTAACCCTTCATTAATTTAATCAAAGATTTAAGTTACATCCTTCAAATGACCCTTGAGTTGGTTCACTTTTTACTGGATGGATGAGGAGGATGCTTTAACCCTTTTAATAGCAATAGTAAGTGCATATAGCTGTTCAATAACTTTTTGCTCTAAAGGAGACAAGGATGGAATATATACAATAGGCTCATTAAATCTAACACCCCTTGTAGCTTTAACTATAACCCTAACCACTTCCTCATTATTCTTATTTTTTTCTTCTTCTTCTTAAGGAACTTTTCCTTCCTCAAGCACAAGTTTGATCAACCCACTATCTAACGTCTGTAAGATGTCCATACTAATTAGCATCTTCTCACCAATTTGTTCATTTATAAGCAGCTCCTCCAGCATGATTTCTATTTCTTCAAGTCCTTCCTTAGTGGAGGGAATAGCCTTTACCAGTTTTGCTAACTTTATGATATAATGAGCCATCACAAAGATATTTGATTTATCCATTTCGCCATCAATTATTTGCATCAATAGCTAAGGGGTGTTCACTTTTTATTTATTCTTTATATAACATAGATAGAACAAGTCCATCATGGTACAGTTTCCATTAGATAGCCCCTACCATTGATGTTCCCTGTAATCAAGTGATCCTTAAAGCATGACTTTTGATATTGAAAGCATTGCTATTATTGTTATAGTTGGTAGTTCCATTAGTGATTAACTTCCAAAATTGATTGACTTCAACTTTAAAGGTTGGAGGAGGCTCTGTCAAACCATTATTTGCAGCATTAAAGCATCTTGCCAAATCATTTGGGCAAACCTTATATTTTTATCCAAACAATCTAAATTTGATGGTGTCAAGTTCAATATACACTTCATAATCATTTCCTAAAACTTATAGACTCCACTATTAACTCCAAAATGTGATAAAACAATTCCCATTTGATGCCAATCATGACCTCCTCAATTTGCTCTATTAGATGTTATCTCTACAAGTCATTCCAATCTAAAAATTTTCCACCACATTGTTATCTTCTTAATAATTTATGAGCCATTTCCTTTTTTTTTTTTTTGTCATTCTTTAGGTGCAATTAATGAAACATTGTAATAACTACTTCCTTTGAGAGAGAATTAAGTTCTTGCTCTATTTCAAGTGCCTTCCCTTTTCCTTTTGATTCATGGGTTGGTTTGGCTTTCTTTCTTTGCTATGAGTCCATGTGTGATGATTTTGTAGCACTCTTTTTCTATTGAGCCAACATAGAGGCAAGGTTTTCCTTAGTGTTATATCTAAAGGAGGATGGTTTGGGGTTCTTTTCCAGTAGCATGTTTGAATCTATTCATGGTTTTGATTTTAAGGGCCATGGAGAGTATGGTTAGCAAAAAATATGCATTAGAAATTGAGAGAGATGTGGATAATGCAAAGTAAGAACAAATAAAAAAAAGATTTAAGGTTAAAAGGGTTTAAATAGAAGTTTAATGGGTATGATTATTGGAGATGTCTAATGAATGTGTTAATTGTGACAACCGCTATTGGACATGACCATTAGCTTGGACTTGCATGATGCTCAACTAATGATATTGGCTAGTTCGCAACAACGATTGAAAATATAGCAATGGCCATTGGTGTTTCGTTACAATCATGGAGATTAATAAAATGTAGAAAAGGACTTCACATGTAATTCAACAGTCCTTGTTCATAATGAAATGGTCATTGAACATGTTCCTCAGTTAAACATTCAGTTAAAGCCAATTTGTTATGAAATAATGGAACTTTAAAACTTAGGTGATGATTATTTTCAATCAAATTCAATGAAATGATCATGAATTCAACTGAAATTTAGATGAGTTAATCATAATCATTCATAGTTTAGGCTCTTAGCCAATCAACTAAAAGCTTCAATAGCGATCAAATAACAATAAATACAACAAGGTTCAAAAGATAAATTGAGAAAGAGATGAATCTAATTGAAGCTACTACAATGTATTACCATTTATCATACCAAGTTCCCTTTAAATGAATTGTATCTTTCCATCACAAAGAGATTTAATGAAAATATTTGCCAATTGATGGTTTGTATCAATAAATTCCAATACAATGTAGCCATTGTTTACATGATCTCTAATGAAATGATGTCTTATGTCTATATGATTGCTTCTAAAATGTTAGATAGGATTTTTAGACAAGTTAATGGCACTAATATCATCATGCTTAATAGCAACTTGATTTACAATAACTTTGTAATAAAAAAGTTGTTATTTTATCTATAAAATTTGAGCATAACATGGGCTAACTACTACATACTCAACTTTTATAGTTGACAACACTGCTGAATTTTACTTTTTGCTAGTCCAAGACACTAAGCATTGACTAAGTAATTGATAGGTGTTTAAGTGCCCTTTTCTATCTATGGTACACCCAGCAAAATTAGCATTAGAAAATGTATTTAATTCAAATGAAAACCTCTTAAGATACCAAAGTCCTAAGATAGGAGTACCAATAAGATGTTTTAGAATGTGTTTTACAACATGTGAATGAGATTCCTTAGGATTTGATTGGTATCTAGCAAACAAGCAAATATTGGACATAATATAAGGTCTAAACTACCAATCATACCTCTATACAGTTTTTAATCCACATTTTTACCATGTTCATCCATATATAGCTTTATATTGGTGCTCATAGGTGTTTTACAAGGTTTGTTGTTGTCTTTGCCAAATCTTTTGATTAGCTTCTTTGTATATTTAGCTTGGTTGATGAAGATTCCTACCTTTCCTTGTTTGATTTGTAATCTAAGGAAGAATTCAAGTTCTCCTATTAAACTCACTCTTCATAACTTTAGAGAAATCTTTAGATAAGCAAACATTAATGGCACTAAATATGATAACATCTACATATATTTATACAAATAATATATCTACATTCTTTTTTTTGGAAAAGAAAGTTGTATCCACAATCCTTTGGTGAATCCTTTCTCTATAAAAAAAGTTGCTCAATCTCTCATATGAAGCTCTTGGACCTTGATTCAAGCAATATAAGGCTTTGGTG
Source organism: Omphalea diandra (assembly GCA_949677035.1). NCBI lineage: Eukaryota > Viridiplantae > Streptophyta > Magnoliopsida > Malpighiales > Euphorbiaceae > Omphalea > Omphalea diandra. The sequence goes on along the minus strand of CATIWR010004907.1, from coordinate 23,563 downwards.
AGCTTATATACATGATTAAGAATACAATGGCTTTCAAATCCAAGAGATTGTTTAATAAAAACTTTCTCTTCAATGTAACCATTGAGGAAAGCACTTTTTATATCCATTTGGTACAACTTGAAATCCATGTGAGATGCAAATGTAAGTAGAATTATAATGGCTTTAAGTCTAGCTACAGGTACAAGGGTTTCATCAAAGTCAATCCCTTTTTCTTAGTTATAGCCTTTGGCTACTAATTAAACCTTGTTTCTAGCATTGACACTATGTTCATCAAGTTTGTTTTTATAGATCCATTTAGTTCCAACAAATAGACCCATTTAGTTCCAACAAACAATATTTATGAGGTCTATGAACTAGGGTCCATACTTTATTTCTTTCAGATTGATTGTGTTCTTCTTGCATAATAAAAACCCAATGTTCATCTTTAATAGCCTCATCTATGGTCTTAGGCTCAACAAGGGATACAAAAGCAAGATTAGTATATGCATTCTTAATAGATTATCTAGTTGTTACCTGACTTGATGGATCACAAATGATAAGATCTTTTGGGTGATCTTTCATGAAAATCTAATCCCATTCCAACTGAGTTTTCTCATCACTAGGAGTTGGAAGAGATGGATCTTCATTTCTCATGTCTTGTAGCTTATCCATAATCTTTCATTCTTTTTGAATGTTTAGCTCATTCAAAGGACTTGCAAGATCATCAACATCTTATTCTTTTCTTTTCTTGAAGAAGTGAGGTCAGATTCATCGAATATAACATGCATAAACTCCTTTATAATAAGAGATCTCTTGTTGAAGACTTTATACCCTTTACAAGTGGTAGAATATTCAAGGAAATTCCTTTATTAGACTTGGAGTCAAACTTACTAAGGTTATCTTTAGTGTTTATAATAAAACACTTGCAACCAAAAACTATAAATAATGTAATCTTAGACTTTCTATTGTTCGACAACTCATATGGAGTTTTCTTTAACAAAGGTCTTGCTAAGATTCTATTTAAGACATAGCATGAAATATTTACAGCTTTAGCCCAAACATACTTAAGAAAATTATACTCATTCAACATAGTTTTTGCCATTTTTTGAAGAGTTCTATTTTTCCTTTCCATCATATCATTTTGTTGTGGAGTTTTAGAAGTTGAGAAATTATGTGAGATATCATACTCATCATATAAGCTATGAAATCTAACATTCTCAAATTCACCTTCATGGTCACTCCTAATTGATGAGATTTTCAAATCCTTTTGGTTTTGACTCTTGGAAAAGGTTTTTAAAGCATCAAAATAAGAATCTTTATAAGAGAGGAACAACACTCAAGTATATATGGAGAAATGAAGTATAATAATAAATGAATAATGCATGCCTCCTAAGCTATCTACCCCAGTGGGGCAAAAAAGATCCATGTGAAGCAGTTGTAATGGTCTAAAAAAACTTACCTTGTTCTTAGCTTTGAATATGGATTTAATTTGCTCATTGCCATCCTTCACAAACTCCTTCCTTTACCAAGTTTCTTCTCTTAAGTTAATTGAGGAGTTCCATGCTAGCATGTCCTAGCCTTCAATGTCAAGTTTTACCTTCATCAACTATTAAAACTAAACACTTTGCATTATGTTTAGCAAGAGAGTTTAAATCAATCACATAAATATTATGAACTCTTCTAACAATAAATAGAATTTTATTGTCACTCACCCTTGATACATAGCATATTTGTGGCTCAAAATAATTCTAAGGCCTTTATCACATAACTGACTTACATTTAGCAAGTTGTGTTTGAGTCCATCAACAAGCAATACTTTATCAAGGATAAGTGAGTCATCATCCTTACCAACTTTGCCTATGCCAACAATTTTGGTTTTTCCATTGTCTCCAAAAAACACATTTCCAAGACCTTTAATCTTTTCCAAGTTTGAGAAGAATTTTCTTTCTCCTATCATGTGCTTTGAACATCCACTATCAAGATATAACTCTTACTCTCCCACTTGGGATTTCAAGCACATCCATAAAATAAGAAAGGTTATATCTTGGGTACCCAAACCTTCTTGGGTCCTGGGGGTTAGCTCTTCCAAACAGCACATCATGCCTTCTAGATTAGCAATGATAAGCAATGTGGCCATATATATGATAATAGAAACAATCAACATCAAAGTGAGCTGGTGTCCTACCTCTAGGTGGTATATGTATATAGTGTCCCTTAAACTTGTAGCTTCTTTGAGTAGTATGTCTAGGAGTATTTCTCATTTGAGGAACTCTCTTTTGTTGTGTATGTCCATACCTATAATTCTGCCAATTTTTGGGCCTTTACACATTTTACCTCTTAGGCTTGTAAGAGTGATATATATAAGCATAATTTGTTCTATAGGGAGCATTTCTCAATCGTGTGTGATTGTGTTGAAACTTTCATCTTGAGCCATTATTTGTGACATTTCCCTTTCTGAAGCCCTTTCATTTCATAATAGAGTTATAAATATTATTCTCTTTGGCCTTAATAAAGACTATTTAAGAAGATGAGGGAGCCATTGAAGTAGTGGTATCATAACCTAATCCATCTTTGATGGATGGACATGTTTAAGCCCAATGATGGAGTCTAACTTCTCATTTCCTTTAGTGAACTTGTTGAGATTTTCTTTAGTTTAAGATTCTCAACCTTGAGAGACTCTACTTCCTTAGCTAGAGTTTCTTAACACTTTCTTTCAAAGATTTGTTCTCTTTTTGAGGAGGAGAGATATTGGACTTAAGAGTCTCAATGCTCACAGTGAGTTAGGCAATTATAGAGTGCAACTTATCTGTAGAGTATAAGTCAAAAGAATTTACCTCTGTCACCATCACTATCACTGTCACTACTAGGTGTGTGTTCACTTAAGGATTCATTTGACTGCTCCTTAGTTACCCTAAGACATAGGTTAACTAGTTCTTTTCTTGTTTCATATTCATCAAGTTTGGAATCACTAATGTCATCCTAAAGGGCTTTGTACACTTACTTTCCTTTCATAGAGGTGTACTTTTTAGAAGGGGGATTGCTTTTTCTGATCTTAGAACAATATGATTTTATATGTCCTTTTTCATTACATCTATAGTAGTTAAACTGACTTTTGATGCCTCTGTTACTGTAGTCTTTTACCATTCTACCCTTTTTATTTGAAAGAAATTTCTTTACTTGATTAGTGATGAAGGTAAGATGCTCATCTTCACTACTATCTTCATCATCATTAGAAGAGGAAGAAGTTAATAACCAAGAAGTAGAAGGAGTTTCATAATATAACTCTTTAGCTATCAATGCCAATCTTCAAATCCTAACTAGAACTCTAGTAAACTTGTTTCTAGCAACTTAAGTTATACAGATTCAAAGTTATGTTAACTCAAACCTTAAATTAACCAAGCCAATTTAAGATAAGTTTGTGAAATTATTAAGCCTTCCCTCAACAATCTCATCAAGTCCACTGAAGATCTCAAGAAGAGAATTTAATCTCACAAGCAAAATTGTTAAAACAAATAATATTGATTGAATGAATGCCCTTTTGGTTAAATATGAGAGGCTATTTATAGCCTTACAATGCTTAATCGAAAACCTAATAGGATTTTGTTCACATTCCTAAGCAGAATTCAAGTTTTTCTAATTCACAAAGGAAAAGACAATCCTAAGCTAAATAGGAAAACTAAAGAAATATTATGATTGGTCAATAAGATTATACCAAGATATTTTCCTAGCTAAAGAACACCTAATCCTAAATAGAAAAGGAAAAGGATTCAGCCTAATGAGGAAATCCTAATGGTATTAGAAAACATTGCCAACTAAGGATATCTTACAAGAATCTTTGACTTTAGGCCTTATTTCCATGCTTACACGACTTAAGCCTTTTGTTACACACCTTGGGCTTCTTTTTACATGCCTTGGCAGAATTAGATTGAGCTTTTATGCTCTCCAAAAGTTGGGATCTATTGTATTAAGTTATGTACTCCATTTGAAGAGTTTTAAGCTCCCATCATCTTTTAATTAGGCTTCACGCATTGTTTGTTTTTCTTGGACTAATCCAAGCGTAACTCCTTGTGACATGAATGCTCCAATTACCTCCTTAAACTTCTATAGCCTTCCTCTTGTGATCGGGTCTTGAAGTTGAAGTGGATCCCTTGCTAACTTACCTTGGCTATTTGCATCAAATACCCAATTGTGGAATTGGGGAGCGGATGTAGGATTTGTTAACACCCAAACCACTATAAATTGCTTGTGTTGATTTTTCACCTTATCATTTTAATCTTTGAATTGCTTAACTCCCTTTAAAATTTCAAAATTTCCACCAATTCAATCCCGCTTCTTGGTGCACAAAGACGAACATAATAGGCTTAAGATAAACATTTTACACTTTCTATTTCTTAAGCTTAAGAGTAAAAACTCACCATTCTTCTTTTTAAAGGCTTATAAAAGTAAAACCCTTAAGTGCTTTTACAAGCTAAGTAGCAATCTAAATACATTTATAAGAAATTGCCCAAGCAGGATCTCAAGTCTCTTTAAAGATAATAAATACAAATCAACACTCAAGAAAACCTAACTCTCACTTATACAAGTTTATCACTTAAGCTCACTTTACTCAAATAATAAGGAATAACTTTGTAAACCCTTTACAATTGCTCACAATAATGTAAAAAAGTTAGGTAATCTTTTATAGGTTCTAAATAAAGTCATTATATAGGCTAAAGGTCCAAAAATTAGCCTTTAGGCATATATTTTACTTTTCTAAAAAAACAAAAGTTAAACCTTTACAGGTTGAAAATTGATGCTTATCTAGTTGAATAGGTATTTGCCTTTCTTGAACGAGCATTTGAACCATTTGTTTGTAAAGAATTTTTAGGTCTTCAAGCTTTTTCGTAGATAAGCCTTTCATGGAACTTGAATGGGCATTCTACCATGGCTATTTACTTATCCTTTATGTCATTCCACCATGGCTATTCACTTATCCTTTAGGTCATTCACTCTTTTGAGTATTTTGCCTCCAATTGTTCCATGATTAAATGGGTGTTTCATTGCTCTGCCACTTAAAATTCATTTTCGACATTTGTCCATTTTTTATCTATCTTTTAATGCTTTCAATAGATTTTGCCATTAGGATATTTCATGCTCAACTTCTCTTGGACTTCCATCTTGACTCACTTTCATCTCTATTTCAAAACTTGGGCTCCTTCTTGATAAAACAAGTTCTAACTTAGAATAAAAATAGTTAAACTCATGGTAGAATTGTACAAAATGTTATTATCATTCAAAATCATATATAGTAAGGTTAAAATAATTTCTTATCATCCATAGAGTCAACAAATCTAATCAAATTCCGATACACCTATTCGAGGAAATCCAATGCACATAATATTAATACAAATTTAATTTTCACTAGGTATATATGTATATATGTATGTACACACATATTCTTAAGGCATTTTAATGTATTTGGAAATCATCTGAAGCAATCTAAATATTAGAAAAGGCAATTGGACCTCCTCATATCATTCCTAAACTTTAAAAGGAAGAAACAAGTTTCAAAGCATTGAAATAGGCTCAAAAAGTAAGAAGTCCCAAGCCAATATGATTGAGAATCAACATAGCCTCTGAACTGCCACATGGACTAAAATTTGATTAAAGACTATGGACTAAGACATGGTCCCATGTTAAAGCTAGACAATATAGACTATACTGGGATGACATGCTCTATGCCAAGTGATTGCAGGGGAAGCTATTGAGTAACGTAACCTACGTTGAAATTAAACATGTCTTATGTCAATAATAATGGCTAGTTGTTTTGTTAGCTTTTCATGTCATTTTTAAAGTATGAACAGGTTGGTTTTTTCTATTAGTCATGCATGCATAGGTTAGATGTGAGAGAAATATCTCTAATCAAGTTAAAATAATTAGATGTGAGAGAAATCTCTTTAATCAAGTTAAAATATATTAAGGTTGAAAATGGGCCAATCTAAAAGACTTAGCTGACCAATAACTTGGACTACCATTTGTATGCTTGTATACGAAGTGTTACGAATATACACATATAATGCATTAGAAATGTCTAGAAGCATATATGTATGATCAGCAGTAATATGTTATTATATAGCTTGTTTAATTTTTCAATATACAGAGATTTAAAAAAAAAAACAAGTTTTGTATCAAAATATTCTGTTCTTTTGTTCGATTCTAGAAACGCTAACATTTCATTTAACTTAAAAATAGCATGATTATTGAATAGGGTCTGAATTTACCTGGTCTGTTGACAAATATGATGGGTCTAATTTTATACAGGATAGTCGATAATTTCTCTCAAGAGGACGGAACATATTTTTGTTTTTAATCTCTTCGCTTTGTTTAATTTCTTTTAGCAAACCATTTGTGTAATTTATTTTTCCTTAAACTTGTCTCCTCATCCAGTGCTCGTTTCTCCCTAAAAGCGGGGCTTGAAGTTCAGCTACATTTCCTCCTGTTTTATTTTTAAAAAAGACTAAGTCGTAAGACTAACTCGACACTATTAAAACACAGCGGCTAAGCGCAGAGATAAGAGGGACCAGCACTGCCAAGAATTGCACAAGGACAGTATCAAAATACAAGTAATTGCACAAAAGGAAAATTAACTGCAAAATTTTAAGAAAACACCATTAAACAGTCAATTCAAAATCAACTGAGGCCAAATAAGTAATTGCACAATGCTCGAAGCAAAAATCCATGTTCTTTTATACCACAATTTTCTTTCAAGATCAATACAATGATCAAGTTTGTAATAGCTTCAGTGTCAACATGAAAGTTACAGCTTTTTACATCATTTAAAAAAAAAAAAAAAAGCCATAATTCAGCTCTGCAATCTTGATATTCTATGGAGAGTCCAACAGCTTTCTTAAAAGTTATTATATCTGAAGTGTCGCACATAAACTCATTTGATCGGAGATTCACACAAATCTGTCAACTCTCTTTGAAAGAAATATGCTGAGAGCCTGTCGGCAGAAAAGGTACATGTTCAATAAGTAGGAAGAAACAGACAAATAAATAAACGTAGAACACCAAATAAGTGGGAAAAGTACTCAACTCTGCTTTAAAGAATCCTGGCTTGCGTAACAGTAAACAGGCCCCAAGATATTCCATCAAATATACAAAGTTTAACTGCTAAGCTGCTAACTTTGCCAGGAACATTGTAAGAACAGTCCCTCAAAGCGAATAGTATAAGCTAGTATATCTCATCATCAGGGACGTCCGGTGTCAAGAATTTCATTGTATCTTTACGAATTTCCTCATAATTAAGTGTCGGCTTTACCCTTTCTGGCACAGGAGCCAAAGGAATAATGCTATCTCTGTCAATAACTCCATCAATTATTCCATATTCAACAGCTTCTATTGGAGACATATAACAATCCCTAGCAATATCCTTTTGGATTTGCTCGACTGTTCGACCAGTAAAACCTGAAATAATTCTAATGACTATTCCTATTATGCATAATTTCTCGTGCTTGAATCTCCATGTCTATTGCTTGCCCACTAGCGCCTCCGAGAGGTTGATGAATCATGATCCGTGTATTTGGCATTGCATTATCGAAGCTGTTGATGCTGAGATGCCAACAGCAACTGTGGAAACATCAGCTCTCACAAGCTGTACCACGTCATAGATAGCCATTGTAGCACTGACACCAAAATGTTAAATAGAAACTCAGCAGAAGAATCAAACCAAGGTAGTATGACGAAACAAATTGTCTGTGACAGATTTACCATACAATTAAAAAAAAAAACTAGGTTCATTGGAAAGCAAGCGAACAATAATGCAATATTATAATGGTTAATTCTAATCAAACAAATAACTTGTTATACATACTAGGATATTGTTCTTGAACTTGGGTATAGGCATGTTCACTTTTCCTTCTTTCTTTTTATTTTTTTTTTTTAATTCTTATTTTGAGGATACCAAACCACCAACATTTGTTCTGATGTTTGATGTGACAGAGTAAACAAAATGTAAAACAAGAAATGAGTAAGAATAACATTATCCAGGTGGTTGTTACTGTTGTTCATAAATGACATGGGTTAAGTGTACATAGCCGATCCTGACAGACATGACATGACCCTTCCACTAATATAAAGTTGAAGAGCAATAATATTATGCGTTAAATACTCTGACCTCCCTGGATTTTGCCCTATCATACTATTTAGTCCTTCATTTTTTAACATTATACAAAAACGTCATTGTCTTTTGATTCTGTTAACTTTTTCATCATTCTGTCAAATTTTTTGTTAAAAAAGTTTAATGCCCTTCATTTTAAATTAAATTTTCAATTCAAACCAAACATAACGCCAAATCTTTCAAACCAAACACAAACACAAAATCAAAACCCAAAAAATCAAAAGAAAACCTAAAAAATAAAAACAAAATACAAACATAAACACAAAATAAAAACCCATCCAACACTAATTCTTCAGCAACATTACCATCAAAACCCAAGCTCCTAAACACAATCGAAATGCAATCCCCAAATGCAACAAATCCTTCTGCAATCAATTCACAAAATCCAAAAAAACACTAAAACCATAAATCCAAAAACCCCAAGGTGCACTGGAAGACCAAACCCATCATCAAAGAAAAAACAAATTCACAAAATCTGAAGTCATAGCCGGTGATAAATTCGACATTGCGCTGCTATAAAAAGCTCATTGTACGAAGAATAGGAGCTGTTGGTGATGAACTCGACGAAATCCTTGCTCATCACCTCAACCCTCCTTCGTCACAAGAATCTATCATCAAAATCGATTTTCAAATAATACCCATCATCAATCACTTATCCCCTCAAAACTCATCATCAAAATTTAAAATCAATTATGAAACAATACCGCTACAAAAGCAAGAACCAAACAAAACTTTTATTGTGGGGATAAAAATTTTATTGTAAAAGTTGCTTGGCTTAGGCGAGAAATGAACGAATTAAGGTCTTTCTTTTTAAATGGATAAATTTGAGTGCAATGATAGGAATTGTAAAACATGAGTTTTTGGTTTTAGAATTCATCACTGTCGAGAGAGAGAGAGAGAGAGAGGGATTTAAAATAGCTAATTCAAAATTGAAGAATGATTCACGATCCAAACATTTGGTCATGAATTAGATGGGTTTGTGATTAGAAAAGCCATCTGTTTCTTTAGTTTTAATAAACTTCAATTACTTTAGTTTCAACAGAAGAAAGGGAAGGGAAAGGGAAAGGGAAAAGGAAAAGGAAAAGGGTAATTTTGGAATTTCAAAATTTTAAAAATGAATTTGTTGACTTTTCATTTTTAACTAACGAAAATTGACTTAAAAGTAAATAGAAGTCCTATTTAGTATAACAGAATTAAAATAGAGATACGTTTTAATATAATTTTTGAAACTAATGGACTAAATAGTATAATAGAGTAAAACCCAGGAGGTCGGTGTATTTAACCCTAATATTATACCAAACTCCCACAAACTTCACATTTATTTCTTATTCTTTTTCAAAAGGCAATATGATGAAATAGGATTTAGTTATCATCACTGAAGAATGTAAATATATCCATTTAAATGATTCATGCCGTCTAGATTAAAATTAAGATACCAAGAATCCATGGCCATTGGACAAACCATCCAATCACAATCATTTTGTTTTCATTTTTTTCAATGAGTATATATTATCATTTTCTATGGAATATGAAATTTCACATCTGATTGTATACATCTACTAACATGGGTAACCCTACTCTTTACTGGCTCTATAAAAACAATCATTCTAGTGGCGCTACAGACCCTTTATTTTTTTGCCTTTTGTCATTTTCAAGTAAGAATTTGAATCTAAGACATTCCATTGACCAGACATTATAGCATTGGAGCCAAAGCAACAAACAGAAGTATTGTGGAGCTTCTTTTATAGCTTTTCTGATGACACTCTACTCGCATATCTTTGTAGAGTTATCCACAAGAAAACATGGATGGGGGAATGGACCATAAAACTCAGGCCTTTGGTCAAACAATGAGGCCGGAAGTAAAACTACTGAGAATGCTGCCTTAAAGAGTTCTATTTATTCTTTCCAAAACCAAGTTGAATTTTCCTTTAACCACCCAACTTCTAGAGCTCTAAGGAACAACCTACTCAAAAAGGAAGGAGTCAAAAAGTTCATTTTCGTGACTGCAGTCAAAATAAATTTACTAAATTTCCCCGAAAATAATCAGATAAAAAAAAAATCAAATAAGGCCTACATTCAAGTAAAGTTTCCAATTTACAAGCAAGAACTTATTTAATAACCATATTTCACAATCCTAATAACTGAAACATAAGTTCTGATCAAGAACCTACTTGTTACCACTAACATGGAAGCTAATCAAAACCCAAGTACTGGTCAAATAATTAATGAAAGATATTGAGTTATTATTTCTCAATCATCAAAATACTATCTAGTCTAGAAAGAATAATCCAAATTCAACAACTAGATAACTCCATTTCAAGTTATGCATTGTAAACTTCTTTGGCAAACAGGTATTCTGGTCTGCAATGTTGTTCTAATATGTAATATCTCTTCTTAACCACTGAAATTGCATTGTCTTTAACAAGGATGTCGTCTGCATTAAGAACCATGGCTTTTGCTTTATCAAGGTCATCTTTCTTTTCTAGTTCATCCCATGTCCCTTTTTATCACTCAGTAAATTCATTGCCCAAGTATATTCTTTGTCCTGATCACTCTTAACAGATCCAAGACCCATAACAAGCCAAATTCCATTCTCGTGCTGCCATGAGCTTGAAAATTTTTGTTGATAGGGCCTTAAAGAATCCATATGTGTAAGCTACGTATTCACATAATAACATTTCCTGATTGAAAGTTCGCCTACATAACTTTTTCCGCTGAATCAATTTCCGATTCAACACATAATAACATTTCCTGATTGAAAGTTCGCCTATATAACTTTTTCCGCTGAATCAATTTCCAATTCAACACATCATTATCCATAATGCTCTTCCAGATGGTATTGTATTCATTTGTCACAGCTCAAGAGCTCACAAATAGAGTCAAGCTACATACTTAGGAAGATGGAAATTTCTAAAATAACTTGAATCGGGAAAAATCTCAGTAATTGAATCCGAAAACAATGGAAAAACAAAAAGCAAGTATAAGAAATAATACAAAGAGAAAACCCAAAAGGAAACAAATAAGTACATACCTGAGAGAACCGCCAGGACAGTTGATGAAAAGACGGATATCTTTAGTAGGGTCCTGAGCATCCAAAAGCAGCAACTGACTGATTGTGGCATCAGCAACGAGGTCGTCGATATGGTTTCCCAAGAACACAATCCTCTCCCTCAGCAACAGCCCCATGGCATATCCCTCCGCTCCCCTCATGGCGGTCGCCGGAGTCTGCGGGGCAGACAAATGGGGAATTAGGGCTGTAGAGGATTGAGGGGAGAATTTTTTGAAAGGAGAAGAGATTGGTTTGAAATTCAAATTTGGTTTACTAGTGTTAAGAAGAAGGGTGGGTCTAGGAGGAGCTGGTAATGCTGATGGAGATGAGAGGAAGAGCGTTTCCATTTTTCCCTTACTGATACTCTCAGGTTGGATTTCAGGGTTAACGACCATCTATCCTAAGACCCCAAAATTTCAATCATCATTTTTTCCGCTCATTTAGAATATCAAAATATATATATATATATATATATATATCTTCAAATTGTATGTTAGTGTTGTGTTGATAATTATTCATTCATCATTTAAAATTGACACTTTTTTTCATTTTATTAATTTATTTAGGCTGATTATGTGATCTCAAAGTTGAGATAAGACACTATTTTAATAATATTTTAAATTATAACAATACATGAAAGTGTTTATATTTTATTAGAACTTATTTTATTCAAGATTTAGGTACTGTATGAAAGTTTTTTTTGGATGGAAATAGAAATTATAAAGAGTATATGAAATGGAATATAAATGAAATTAATTAATTTCATTTTGTTTGGAAATTTTATTTTTTTAAAGGAGGTTACTGGATGTGAACTATTTAAAATCTTTTCATTAAAAAAAAAATATTTTTTCATTACATACTTTAACCTCTAATTTGATTAAGAAAAGTCATTTACAAGTAAATAATATAGACTTTTAACATTCATTTACTCTTATTTATATCATAAAAAAAAATTCATAAATGAGGTTAACTTATTAACCTCAATTTATATTTTATTCTTTAATTCTTTCCAAACCACTCCCATTCATTAACCTCCATTTTGTGGCATCTTCAACTTATTCATATGGACTTGATAAGATCTACTAGGAGTGCTAGTTTAGGTAGAAAATATTATGCACTTGTCCTAGTTCATTATTACTATGGGTTTACTTAGGTATCTTTTCTAGCTCATAAGTATGATACTTTTGATGCTTTTAAGAGTTTTGCAAAAAGAGTTCAAAATGAAAAGGGTTACTTCATTTCTTCTATAAAAAGTGATCATGGACAAGAATTTCAAAATGAATTTTTTGAATCTTATTGCTTAGAGAATGTGATTTTTCATAACTTTTTAACTCCTAGAACACCACAACAAAATGGTGTAATAGAGAGGAAAAATAGGACATTAGTAGAAATGACTTGAACTATGCTAAACGAGTATTCATTACCTAATTATTTGTGGGCGGAAGCTATCAATACTTTCTGTTATATTGCAAATCGTGTTTTCAAAAGACCCATTCTTTAAAAAAAAAAAAAAAAAAAATTCTTATGAGCTTTGGAATGGTAGAAAGTTTAAGATGCCATACCTAAGAATATTTGGATGCAAATGTTATATCTTAAATACTAAGGATAATCTTGAAAATTTTGATTAAAAAACAAATGAATGTATTTTCCTTGGTTATTCTACATATAACAAAGCCTATAGAGTTTTTAATAAGAGTTATATAGCTGTTAAAGAGTCTATGAACATTGTGTTTGATGAATATAGTAGATTTGATATTGGGAAAGGTTCTTTTATTGATAATCTTGTAGGTGACATTGAGAAATTGGAATTGGAGTAAACCACAAGAGAGATGGATAAAGACCATAATGAAGGCAAGTCATCAAGAGAAGAAAAGGAACCTCACCATCAACAAATAGAAACCCAAATCAAGACCTTCCCAATGATTGGAGATGCTCCAAGCATCACTCAAAGGACCTAATCATTGTTGATACAAACAAGGGAGTAAGTACTAGATCTCAACTCAAACCCTTAGATAATAATCTTACGTTTGTTTCTCAATTTGAGTCAAAATCTATTGATGAGGCTCCTATTGATAAGAGTTAGGTAATTGCTATGCAAGACGAACTCAACCAATTTGAGAGAAACAATGTATAGGAAATTGTTCCAAGTCCTAAGGAACACCCTATTGTAGGTTGCAAATGGGTGTTTAGGAATAAGTTAGATGAGTAAGGTTTAATCGCTAAAAACAATACTAGATTGGTTGCTAAATGATACAACAAAGAGGAAGACATTGATTATGATTAAACCTATGCCCTCGTAGTAAGATTAGAGGTCATTAGCATTTTTTTAGCTTTTGCATGTCGCATGAATTTCAAACTTTTCCAAATGGATGTTAAAAGTGCATTTTTAAATGGTGTCACTAAGAAGGAAGTTTATGTTGAAAAACCTTCTAGTTTTGAATCTCATATCTTTCCAAATCATGTTTTAAAATTGAATAGAGCCTTGTATGGTTTGAAACAAGCTTCAAGAGCTTGGTATGAAAGACTCAGTTCATTTCTTTTATAAAATAATTTTGAAAAAATGAAGGTTGATATAACATTATTTGTAAAAAGGTACAATCATGATACACTAATTGTGGTACTACTAATGAATCTCTCTATAATGATTTTGCTAAGTGCATGACTAGGGAATTTGAAATGAGCATGATGAGAGAGCTCAAATTCTTCCTTGCCCTATAAATCAAAGAAGGAATTTTCATCAACCAAGCCAAGTACACAAGGATATAATCAAGAAATTTGGCATGGAAGGATGCAAAGTAGCAAAAACACTAATGAGTGCTACCATCAAACTAGACAATGATGAATCAGGTAAGTCCGTTGATGAGACGAGATATCGAGGTATGATTGGTTCTTTGCTCTATCTTACTGCTTCTAGACCCGATACTATGTTTAATGTATGCTATATTTCAATTTTGCCTTAAAGAATCATATTTTAATGTTGTTAAAAGTATTTTCAAATAGTTACATGACACAATTCATTTAGGGTTATGGTATCCTAGAGATTTATCATTTAGCCTTATAGGATATTCATATGTAAATTATATCGGTAGTCTTCTAGATAGAAAGAATACTTTTGGAACTTGCCAACTCATTAAAGAATGCTTAGTGTCTTGGTTTAGTAAGAAGTAAGTTTTGGTTGCCTTATCCATCGTTGAAACATAATATATAGCTGCCAGTTATTGTTACACCCGAGTTCTTTAGATGAAACAACAATTAAAGGATTATGACAAAGTTTTCGATCAAATTCTCATCAAATGTGGCAACATTAATGTAATAAATCTTTCAAAGAATCTCACTCAACATTCTAAGAGAAAACATATAGACATTAGACATCATTTTATTAGAGATCATGTCCAAAATGGTGATGTAGTGTTAGAATTTATAGACATTAATCATCAACTTGCATACATTTTCATTAAACTTTTTAATAAAGAAAGGATGAACTTTATTAAGAGAGAGTTAGGAATGTTGTGTATTATTCTTGAATGAGTATTTGTTATATGTGATGAATGTGTAGTATACTTCTTTGGATGTCTTAAGTCTTTGCGCAATTGTACCTCTCTATGCCAATTTGAATGAATTAAGCATCGATACATTAAGTGGATCACAACTTATCTTTGCATAGTCACTTTTTTTGCCTTGTTATTTGCAGTCGCTACTCTTTAATTCACTGTCGCTACTCCTTAATTCACGATCGTGATTTACAGGTACTTGTCATCCGTCTATCTATCATCAATTCGCGATCACTACTTTAAATCTTCACCATGAAGTTTTTATAAAATTCAAAAGTTTTGACCATTAACCATGTCGGTTATAGAGGATTTTTTGTCTGTTACTCAGATATTTTGTAATTAACTATCGCAACTTGACATTCGCTTTTACGAATTTGAGTAACTACTAAGCATTAACTGATTTGATTTTCCAATCAATTCCATCCCCTCATTAAATGTATATTTGACAATTTGTTATTGTTTTTTCACCTTTTCTTTGCCTATTTAACCCCTTATAACAGTGTTTTAACTAACATTTACTAAATTACTTCATCTTTCTTAATTCTTACTTTTCAAACCTTCGTCAAGCTCTCTCTTATCTCTAATGGCCCCAAAGAAAGCTTCTATAATAGAAAAAGGGAAAGCGATAGCCTAACCATTTGGTCTTCATGCCTTTCACATGATGACAGGGATAGCTAAGGAAGAGAAGGATCATTATAAGACCAATTCTTTTAAGATAATCCAACCAAACAAAATTCCCTCAACATTTCTCCTTGAATCACTAGGAATCAAGGATGAAATCTATGCCTATCTTTTGAATTTGGACTAAAATGAACTTTCGAGACTAGACCAATTATGAAGAAATAATGAGGGAAGCATAATCACGAGCAGGTTCGTATGGGTTAATATTCAGGGCATTTGGGGAACCATTTTTTATTATCTTTGAAGAACTCTATAATCTCTTCAATCTTCAACTAGGGGACGACATTCTGTTATTCATCTCTACACTTGACATCATCTACTCGGAGTTTTGATCTGAAATTTCTATCGAGACCAAACATGACCTAAAGACATCCCTAGCCAAATATATTTGAACCCTACCCAACTGGCTTTTTCATCATATAATCACATTCTCTATCAATGCAAGAGGTGTTGATAATGAGAAGGTCTCCCAAAAAGACCTAGCCTTTTTCTTTTGCTTGACTAAAAATAAACCTATCCAAATCAATTGTTATCTTATGGATCAATTTATTCACATAAATACTAAGCCAAAGAGTCAATTTCTTCTTCCTTCTCATGTAACTACAATCTATCATTATGTGGGTGCACTGAATAAGGAAAATGAAAAATTCCTTACCAAAAGGTACCTGCCATCCTATAACTTTTTGGACTTGCCTTATCTTATTAATTTAAGGCCATTTACCCTGATTCATACACATATACCTTAGATGCATTTGGAGAAAAGAAACTAGAAACATCTTAAGCTTTAAAGAGGAAGTCATTGAAGAGGGTGCTTAATCCATTCCATCTTTCCAACGTAAACCAATAATCAAATCCTTTGCAATCTCTGTCTCCTTAATCAATAAGCTAGATAAGGTGATGAGGATGATCAAAAAGAGATTTCTTCTATTCTCCCACCTCAATAGTGATTTGGTGGATCTTCAAGAGAAAGTGGGTGCTACTCCTTGCCACCTCCTAGATTTTAAGGATTGGAAGGACACACTTGAAGAAGAGGATGATCAAGAGGTTAAGGAGGGTGATAAAGCTCAAGGTGGAGGAGCAAATGAAGAAATTTGCAACTCTAGAGACGATGATAGTTCTTCTATAATCTAGCTTGTCTTTAGTTTTTTAATTTTTATTTTTGTTTCTTTGTTTCGTTGTTTATGTAAAAGTTATGGTTCCACAATGATAATAAATAAAAATGTTGTTTTTATACTTTGTAATTGTTGCTTCATATATTATGTGATTGCACTATACTTGTTTCTTATACCTATCTATTCCTTATTTTTATTCTATCTCAATTTTATGCATCCTGCATTTGACACCCATACACCTTTGTTCAATGTTTAAACTATACCCTCTTTTTGATCTTGCCAAAGGGGGAGAAAGGGTAGTAGTAAAAGAATGTGAATGTTATATCATAAGGGTAGTATAAGTTGAGGGGGAGCAATAGGAGTATTCCATTTCAAAATTATAAATATTTAACAAACTTATTTGATCAACAAGTTTTTTGGTTTAAAATCATTGACCATCTCAACTTCACACTTATGCAATTCATTTTCTTTAAGTAAAATCAATCTAAGTTGTCAAAATCAAACGGAGGGAGATTGTTAGACTAGGTTAGTCAAACCTAAGTCAATGGACTCTTTTAATCTTGACAATGAAGATTGATAGGTATCAATGTCTTATTTAAGTGTTGTTTTTGCAATTTCTAAGTTTGTTTTTCATTAGAAGTTGATGAAAGTCTAAATCTCTAACTTTAGGTAAGACATCCAAATTCGTGGTCAGGATCCTATAATTCGCAACCATGACCTTGCAACAAGGATGGATGAAGTTAAACCAAAAGAATTCGTGGAGGAGATCACAACCACGATCCAGTTGAGGGAAACTTGATTGATTCATAAAAAAGATTTGTGGTGATGTTCGCGTCCAGAGTCACAACTACCAATTTCATAGCTAAAATGAGGGAACCAAGTCTGTGACCATATCATGCCAAGTGTCCAAGGCAACCATTGGAATATCAAATTTTGTGAGGATGAAGCACCTAATGCAACCGCGACCCAAAAAAGTGTTTTCTCTTCACCAAACAGAAGGATTCACAGTCTCTGTCATGCCTAAGAAGAATATTAATCGCGATTGCGACTTTTAATTGGTTGGTCAAACATAACGGCTATATTTCTTAGAGCACAAATGGCAGAAGAATACGTGGACTAGCTATTAGACATAAATGAGGTTCTCTATTGCCATTTTGGTCTTTCAAGTGCAAATTGGAAAATCACGATCATAAAATGCCAGTCACGACTGCGACTTTAGTCTGACAGACATTTAATGCAAGATCTGCCTAGCTTGCCTTAAAGATTTAGGCATAGTTTGTGAGTAACATCTTTTTGATGATTGTTGCCCATAAATAATCCATCAAATATACATGAATGTAAGATTTTTTCATTTATTATAACAAAACTCTTGCAAATTTGCTTCACAACTTCTTATTCTTGATTGTAAGTTCTTGATTGTTGGTGTAAGCATTAAACACTTTTGTAATTGGGTTTAGCGTTAGCCAAGCTACTGAAACTCTTGTAATAGGTTAAAGTGTGAGCTTGTCTAAAACATTTGAGTGCGATTTTGTGTGAACCTAAAACATAAATTGTAAGGGTTGTGTGTGAGCCATAAAACGCATTGTACAAGTTTAGTGTGAGCTTGGAAATATCATTTTTAGTTTAATGAAATACCCAATTATGAAGAACTGGGGAATAGACTTAGGGTTTGTTAACGTTTTAACCAGTATAAATACCTTGTGTTCTTTCTTTCTACTTTTCTTAATTCTCTAAACTCCTAACCTTCCCTCTAAATTTTTAATCTCTGGGTAATTCAACACCTCCTTCTTGGTGCACTAAGGCCAACAGAGGTGATCAAAGAGTGAAGAAGAGGGACAAAAAGAGGAATATTGAACTTCCAATCAATTCTCTCATCTACTCACTTCTCAACCTCTCGTTACAAGTGTTTGACAAAAGGCAATGGGGCAAAAAATAGTTGACACCTGAGGAATCACCATAGAAGTGAAGGGGCTTGATTAACCATGCCATTGATATGCTCCTTAGCCTAATGCCCACAGCCTGTAGGAAAACCTCGTGCTCATCCACCTAATGAGGCTCACTGAATCCTAGAGCTAGCTATAATAGCTGGTCATGCTATTTTATCGGTATCATCCTGCATTTATAATGCTATTTTATCGGTATCATCCTGCATTTTTAAAATATAATCAATAACCATAACAATATATGAAAAATAAAAATTTAAATTTAGTAGGTTATTACTTACATGAACACTCATTGAGTATATCTCAACAAAAGTCTACATGTTATGTTGCTTTATGTGTGTATACATAAAGTTATCGATGGGCAAAACCTCCCGTCCTAGTTGTCGAATATGTTATTAATTTAATAAAAAGGAGAAATTAAAAAAACTTAATTAGAAAAATTAAAGAGTAATTCAAAAAATAGAAATACACTTAATTACTAGTCATCTAATGTGCTTATAATGGGGGTATAGACCCCTTACTGTGCTTGGATAGATATGAGCTAGGACCTCCTTCTTTGTCCTTCTATTGATGTTGTCTTGGCAAGACACAACCTGAAAGTGGGAGGAACCCACTACATCTGTCAGTGATCCGAAGCTTCAACAGACACTCAGGTTTTCTTACCTTTATGCTTCAAATCATGAAGCATGTCCTTGTATTGCAAAGCAGCCTTTTTAAAGAAGGTTGTTTGAGCCAAGGCATCAATTACCTAGTTCCACTGAAACTGCTTTTGTAACAACAATAAAAACATGAAAAATTAGTAAATAAATAAAATTAAATTTTAAAATATTTAACTCTAAATTGAAAATATTACATCCTTGAACTCCTCCTAGTAAAAGGTCTTTAGAGACTGTGGGACCTTCTTCCAGGTATAGCCATCTAGATGAATTTTTTGCTTGAAGATCTTATGACATACACAGGGGCATTTATCATATGAATGCAAATTGCAAAAAAATAAAAATAAAATAGTTAGTGTGATAATTATTAAATATTGAATGACACAAATAGGAAAAATAATTAGTATATACCTCTCATGCTATAAAGAAATCTGAGATCATGACTTAGGAGTAGGCACTGTATAAGCATCATTCAAATCTATTGACATAGATGGCTTGCTAGATGTTGTAGGATCCAATAGTGTAGAGGGAGTAGAAGGAGCTAGAGCTGTACTAGGGAGTGGAGTTGGAGGAGTTGAAGAAGATGGAATTGAAGGAGTCGAACATGTAGGTGGAGCTAGAGTCGATAGTAGTGAAAACGTCGAAGCAACTTAGCTAGATGGAGAAAGTGATGGTCAAGGCATCTTACAATCACGGGTACGTCCTCTACTTGATGTACTGCCTCGAGAAGGTGTACTTAAATCACTAGGTGTACAACATGTCATCTAATTTCACATATAAAATTCAATATTTAATATAACATTTACATAACAAAAGTACAAATCATAAGTGTACATATACCTAATTGAGATATAATTATAATAAAATTTGTAAATTACTCAAAATCATCATACTCTACATCTTCTTCAGATATTATATCTTTTGATGATTCAGATTTTGAATATCTTCATTTTCATAATTTAAATTGATGAACGACTCACCCGAATCATTTAAACTTTTTGGTAGCTCATCCTATGTAATCTCAATTATAGGTAGATTGTTAGTATCCTCTTAAAACGAAGCTTGAGATAATGTCCGAATAATAAAGTCATCCTTGATTTCAATAAATGATCTAGGTTTTATTTTGAAATTAGCCCACTAGTCCGCTTTAGCCCGTCACAGACTAGGATAAGGAACAAAATTCACTTGATAAGCTTGCATCACCAATATAAATGGTTTGTATTTATTAAATTGCTGCTTATGGTTGATTTTGATAAGATTATAATTTTCATGCACTTTCATCGCTACATTAGGCATTGGGTCAAACTATTCACATTTAGATAAAATAATTCTTTTTTATTGGAAGTGTAGGATACAACAACTGTAGCATCTCGATCAGTCGATTGTAATATTCATATGCATGTTCACTATAGGTGGGACCCTTAATACTTTCTCCATTATTGATTGATGCCTTATGGGACATATTTTTCTATATGAAACTTATAACCATTTACAAAATACATAGAATACATAGTCACACTTCGTAATGGAACCTTGGTAAGATTTGTAATAAATTGATTTGTAATTCCATTTATTGGATCGTTTGCTTAAAAGAAATAAAATAGCTAATTAGCTACATTGGTGATAAAATAATAAGTGTTATAGTTTACTATTGTATTATTAGCTAGTGTATACTTGCATATGATTCAAACCAATATCGAAATTCTATCTCTAACTTTGTATCAACCTTATTAGTGGATATGTTGGGAAAAGTGTGCTTCAACATGTCAATGTATAAGCTTCATAAAATTTTCACAATATAATATTAGTATATCATCATTTTCACATTTACAAAAAAAAGAGCTAAATTAGTATACTAACTTATTTAACATATTTTGTTACTTCATGACAATTGAGGAGAATATATGTTTGACCTATATGATGTTCTTCATTAGTTAACATTTTGCTTTTATATCTACTAAATCGTGACATCTTAATTACTAATCATTTATAAAGCATGTGCATTAACTCAGTCATAAAACATGGAGTACTAGTTACATAACATCATTAAAATTCTGTTATGCCATCCATTATCAATAAAAGACAATTCTTCAATTATTTTGAACACTATGTATCTTTTATCACAACATAGTAACTATTTACAACAAAATATATATGGCTAAACAAACTAAAATACTAATAGACACAACTTCAAAATGCAGACTAGATGTGATCTTTAGTTACTCTTCCTGAAAGAAAATTTAATACAAAGGAGTGAGTTTACATACTTAGTAAGTAAACACATAATGGTACTTCAATGACAAATAACATAACAAGCATTTCAATAAAACTAACTCATCATCTTATCCATGCATGAAATAAAGAGTTTTTAATCTTTAATGCCACATAAGCTATCAAATGTTATTGCCATATAGGCTATTATATTTTATTACCACATAGGGTAGAGGATATCATTGTCATATAGGTTATTTTATTTTGTCGCCACATAGGCTATATGATATCATTGCCACATAGGTAATAGGATATCATTGCCATACAGGCTATCAATTGTGGTTGCCACTTAGGCTATCATATATTGTTACCACACAAGCTATAGATATCATTGCCATATATAGGCTATCAAATGTTGTTGCCATAGAGACTATCCTATTTAGTTGCCACACAAGCTATCAAATGTTGTTATCTCACAGGTTATCATATATTATTGTCACTCAAGCTTTAGATCCTCTCCACACAAGCAATCATATTTTTTCCTTACGCAACAACATTAAATATTAGTTTTTCAATAAATCATCTGTAAATCCAACATAATTCCAATAATATAACGATTGAAAACAATACCCATAAACCATGACAAATCATATCACAATGTACTTTTATTCTTAAGTCATAATTTATCAACATCTCTTGAAAATAAATAATTGAAAAGTATAACAATCCTTTCATCAATGTATTCATCAACATCATCTCATTAAACAACATTTCAATCCATTGAGCATAGGTTTAAGGCATTTAACCAATCACATAAAGCCGTGGATGGTCCCAACTTATTCCCAATATTATCTTTAATGCCTTGAGGACCTATTTTAATACACCAAATCAATCCATGATGATAAAGAAAGATTTTCATCTTGTTATACATATATGCTCTAATAAAATATAATTTCCTTGGTAGGCTATTTCTATAATTACTTTTGCCTTCCAAATCTAAATGGCCTGATTCTTATTTTCAATTAAACTAGACATATATGGGTACAACATAAAAAAAACTCAGTCCAAATATGTATTACAAAATTTTTGCATATATGCTCTAGTAAAATATCATGACCTTAATAGGTTGTTTCTATAATTACTTTTGCCTCACAAATCCAAATGATATGATTCTTTTTGTTTTTTCAATTAAACTAGACATTATTGTCCCTTGGCACCAAGAAGGGGGGTTGAATTGGTGTATAAAAAAATTAAAAGACAAAGAAGAGGGGAAGAAGAACGAGTAGAGATGAGACAACGATTTATAGTGATTCGGGTATAATTGACCCTACGTCCACTCCCTAATCTGTCAATTGGGTATTTCACTATCTCAAAGTGTTTTCAAGCTCACACCCAACTTGTACAACTTGTGTTTTGATGGCTCACACACAACCATACAACAATGTGTTTTTAGGCTAACACACAACCTCACTCAAGTGTTTCACTAGGCTCATACTTAAACCTTTCTTGAAGTGTTTTTTATAGGCTAACACTATAACCATACAATTTGTTCTTAAAAGCACACACCAAACACAAACAATTACATCAACAAAATTGAAGACAATTAGTAGTAAAGATTGAGAGCTTTAATGACTTGTAATAAATTTCTTAGCAACCTTCTTCATGGCTATTTAGTGGAGTATTTATACCCAAACTTCACCAAAGAGACATTGCAAACATAGCTCATCAAATCTTTGAGACATGCTTAACAGATTCTGCATTAAATGCTTGATAGTCTCAATTTGCGGTCGGTACTACTCATTAGTGGTTGCAAAATCCAAATTTCTGAAAGAAAATCCCATTTGTGTCTAATGGCTAGTCCATGTGGTAGCTTCTGATTAGTTCACCAGGAAAATATAGTCGTTGCTCTTTTATCTACTTTCAAAAGTCGCGGTCGCAAGCTTTCTTGTACAAGATGCGACATAGGACGCAAATTCGTCTGCCAAAAATGGTTATCTTCTTCTTCACAATTTGCGGTTGCTACCAACAAGATGCCTTCATGAATTTTGACTTTCAACAGTTTGCTGGAACACGTATCATGCTGTGACTGTGGACTTGCTTCCCTCTTGAGTCACTTCAAAATTTACGATCGCGACTAGGGTGTGACACACAACGCGATTTCATCTATCAATTTTGCACTCTGTTATTTGGATGAATCGCGGTTGAGAATGGCTCTGCGATTTC
>CATIWR010004895.1:0-11392 GCA_949677035.1 Omphalea diandra | reverse complement strand
GTTGCACCATATAGACTTTCTCACCCAAATCACCATTTAAGAATATCGTCTTGACATCCATTTGATGTAATTCTAAATCAAAATGTGCAACCAAGGCCATAATTATTCTAAAGAAATTTTTAGAAGAAATAGGGGAAAAAGTCTCATTATAATCAACACCTTTACGCTGTGTGAACCTCTTAGCAATCAATCTAGCTTTAAACTTCTCAACATTTCCTTTAGAATCCTTCTTGGTTTTGTATACCCATTTGCAACCTATGGGTTTATTATTAGAAGGAAATTCCACTAGTTCACAAACTCTATTATGATTCATTGATGTCATCTCATCTTTCATAGCATCAATCCAGAATTCAGAACAAACACTATTTACAGCCTCATCATAAGATACAGGATCAATAACATGACCTATATTATAATTACATTCACCAAGATAGATCTTATAATAATCTGAAATTGTTGACCTTCTTGCCCTAACGTAGCTTCTAACAGGTAATGGTTCAGCTATAACAGGCTCCGGATGATTGTCAACAGGAGGAGGAAGATCAATTGCTCCCTCACCACCACCACCTACTTGAATAGGAACCCTTATAATCCTTTCATGTGATAAAGGTAAAGGAATGGTTGCAATTTCATTTTGTACATCACGAACAGGCAATTGAGAAATGTCTAGATCAGCAACATCCATCTCAAAAAACTTCGCAGTCAAGGACTCTACAATTCTTGTGCCACGTGTAGAACAATAAAACTTGTATCCTTTAGAATGGGCTGGGTACCCTATAAAGTAACAATGTATAGTTCTAGGGTCAGTCTTTTTCTCATTTGGATTATATATTCTAACCTCAGCAGGACAACCCCAAACACGAAAATGGGTCAAACTAGGTTTTCTACCAGTCTACAATTCAAAAGATGTTTTTGGTACAGATTTACTAGGGACACGGTTCAAAATATAAAGGGCAGTTTTAATAGCTTCACCCCATAAGAATTCAGGCAAGTTAGACCTACTCATCATGCTCCTCATCATATCTTTCAAAGTACGATTACGCCTTTTAGTGACACCGTTTTGTTCAGGACTACCAGGCATGGTATATTGAGCAACTATTCCACATTCTTGCAAATATTTGGCAAACTCTCTCATATGTTGACCAGTCTTATCATATTTGCCATAATATTCACCCCCTCAATCAGACCTCACAAAATAACTTTTTCCAATTGTTTCTCAACCTCAGTTTTGAAAATTTTAAACATCTCAATAGCATTTGATTTCTCTTTTATCAAGTACAAATATCCATAACGAGAAAAATCATCAATAAAAGTGATAAAATATTTATTGTCACAAATAGTAGGTGAATAAGGTCCAGTGATATCAGTATGAATGATCTCCAAAAGATCTGAATTTCTATTAGCACCTTGCTTTTTATTCTTAGTCAATTTACCCCTTATACAATTCATACAAACATCTAGATCCTTAAAATTAAGAGAAGGAAGAATATCATTTTTTACTAGTCTTCCAATTCTTTATCTAGATATATGACCTAAACGTTTGTGCCATAATGAATAAGATTTTTCTTTAATTAAGGATCGTTTAGCCACAACGTTGGCTTCACAATCTCTCACATCATCCAAACACAGTCTATATAAATTATCGAACAAAACACATTCACCAATTAATTTGGAATCAAAAAACATATTGACTTTTCTATTACCAATAGCAAAATGATATCCAATTTTGTCCAAAACAGAAACAAAAATAGAAAGCAATTTTCTCCTAAAAGATGGAACATAAAAAGTGTTCTCCAAAGTTAAACAAAATTCAGATTTCAAAACTAATCTAACTACTCCTACTTGCTCAACATCTATCTCCAAATTGTTTCCAACTCTAAGCTTGGACTCCCTTTCACTTGGCTTTCGTTTGCTTATGAACCCCTACAAGGTAATAGCAACATGAACAGTTGCACCACTATCAAGCCACCAAAAATTTGGTGGTACGTCAACCATAAAAGATTCAAAGCAAACGTTAGCCAAAGGAATACCTTCATCTCTCTTCTTTAGCCAAGCTGTGAATTGATGACAATCTTTCCTTATATGACCTTCTTTATGATAAAAGAAACATTTCACCTTAGTTTTATGGGCACTCCTAAAATCTCTCCCTTTCTTGGTATGATTCCTACCATGCCATTTAAAATTCTGATTTCTCTTAGGAGCATAATAATTAGGTTTAAACTTACCTTTATCCTTTTTAGGATCAGCCCTAGGATGTGTTAATAGCATAACAACTTCACCCTTTTCTTTCTTGATTTTCTTTTCTTCAGCATCACATTTAGTTATAAGGTCATTAATGGTCCAGGTAGTGTTTTGGGTGTTATAAGCAGTCTTAATCTGGCTGAATTCAGGAGGCAAAGTGTTTAAAGCTTTGTGAACTATAAATTCATCGGAAATCTCAAGTTTAAGACCCTTAAGTTTGGTTTGGAGGTGAACCATATTCAGAATGTAATCTCTCACATTCCCACTCTGGTTGTATCTCATACTAGTCAATTGACTCATTAGGGTCCCAACCTCAGCCTTATCGAATACAAAATATTTATCTTCTACAGCAGCAAGAAAGGTTTTGGCAGTAACATCAGTGGACAAACTACTCATAAGGTACTCAGGAATAGTTTTCCTCATGACCATTAAACTGAGACGATTTGATCTCTCCCATTTAGCATGCAGTTCTTTTTCATCAACATTACTCTTATGGGTGGGCTTAGCAGACTCGTCTTCATAAAGGGCATAATCAATCTCACCCATTCCCAGGACAAATAAGATATCATCTTTCCACCTTTTAAAATTGGTGCTAGTCAAAAGTTCAACAGTCGCAGTACTGTTGTTGAAACTAAAGGAGACTGTTTACAACAAAACAAAAGCATGTATTAGAATTGGGCTACACACAAAATAAATTTGCAATTTACACAATTTAGAAAATTTTGGCGTCACTACATATTCCCCTTTGGGCAGAACATGCACATGCAGTAGAATTTCTAGTTATGAAGCATACAAATGAGATCACACTAGTTTCGAGAAATCTATCCCCTTTGGGCAGACAGACTCTCTAGACTAATGCACCTCTAAGCACAAATAGTTTCATATCAACAAGCCCTCCCAAAATCAATGCATCTAATAACCCCCTTTGGGCAGGTTATTATATACATTAATTTGGAATATTCTTTTCATAACAAGCACTCCCAAAATAAATGTATTTGATAACCCCTTTTGGGCAGGTTATTAAATACATTAATTATGAAATTATCTCTTCACAAAAATTAAAAACAACTCTACGAATTTCAATATATGTCCCACTTTGGCGATAACACCCATATCAACCCATAAAATTATTTTTAATTAGAGATTTATAATAGTTCAATTAAAATACTGAACACAAATATATATTCCAAAAATACACAAGGTACCAAATATAATATACCTTAATTTTAAGCACATAATTATTTTCTCATATATGTGCAAAATAAACAAATAAATAAATAATAACTATTTATTTATTTAATTTTATTACAAAATTAATATCACTAAATAATAAATTGACAATCAATTATTTATATATATATATATATATAAATAATTATTAGAATAAAAATAAAAAATGAAATATGTCATAATGTAGATGAACATAAATTACTTATATAAATATTAACGCGCATAATATACATCAAGCAGAAAGCGTAGCAAAGTTGGCTTAGGTTACTGTCATTAGCACGACGCGGTCGTGGGTTCGAGACCCACGACGCGCATATGTCTCCTTTCCTTCCCTTTTTTTTTCATCACAGCGTCACAGAACGCCGGTTTATCGGCAAGGATGCCGATCATCGCTTTCGGCATCAACTTCATCAACAACCAAAACAACAAACAATCACAAAACAAGAATCGGCCAAAATCACAAACCATCACCATCTCTTTCCGGCCTATCTTTCTATTTGAGCAGTTCAAAAAAAAATGGCAATAAGAATCAAATCTTCAACACACACAACAACACAAATCAAGACCAAACAGCACAAGCAGATAAAGACGCAGAGTTTATATATCTATATAAGTATGCGTGACTATTGGATTTTGATTCTTTCAGACGATTCGTTTTGGTGTTATTTTATGGGTCTCTTTCTACTCCTTCCTTTTCTTAACAGAGATAAAGAGAGATATAAGTAGCAGTCTTCGGTTTGGCATTGTTCAAACAGAAACAGAGCCATCTAATAAGCCGGCGAATTGCCAATTTTCTTTATTGTTGCTGTAGAACTCGAATCGCAGAAGAAAAGGAAAGAAAAGGGAAAGATGGAAAGAAAAAAAAATATGGCAGAAAACAGGGAAAGAAGGAAAGAAAAAAAAAAAGTGGCTAAAAGCGGGGACGTTGTTTCGAACCCACGACGTCCCACACTCTCCACACCACACCAACTATCCGAGCTAAGCAAGCGGTTTGTTACTCTTAGGGCAAACAGATATATATACTAGATCAATACAACAACACCATATACGGCCAACATGGATCGAACTGGAGACCTATCAAAGGTCTGCTTGCCTCCTAAACCATCCAAGCTAAAGGAAGACTTTGCGATTATGAGCAGAAACACAATATATTTGTCTGTCTCCGCAATACAACAATATTGATTATCAAAATATTTTTTTTTTTTGTTAACAATATACAACATCTAGGGTTCTAAATCATGTACGATAATCATGACTCCGATACCACATGTAATATATTTAATATAGGATCTTGTACATAAATTTAGAACACCAAATCTAATAATTAAACGAAAACAAATTGTATACCTGTCTCCGTATTGAATCCCAAATTGTTCTGAGCCATAATTACGAAAGCTGAAATTAAACCACTTGAAAAATTTGTCAGAACGGTTGAAAACGGAAGCTAGGTTTTCCTTTTATTGACATTCTCAAAGACGACTACAATGGACGTAACAACTAGGATTTTCTGTTATGAAGGCAGGAGAGGGGACATAGCGTATTTATAATAAATTTTTAATAGGTCCACCCATCACAGGTTCATGTTAAAATAGGTCTACACTGACCGTCTTCCATATCGGCCCACAAAAGATGTCACAAACTCATAACTCAATTGATCACATTTTAATTGGGCTTACCCCAAATCAATAAACTATATTATTCAGTCCGTTTTATAAACAATTAAAACCAATTTATAATTAATATTATCCCACATAAAAAATTTCAACAGTGTCATCATCAACAATCTCTAAATCGTCTTTAGACGCGACGAGGAATCTAATCTCGATTATATTGACGTGAAGCTTTGACAGTTGACAACAGTATCAAGCTTTTCTTTGGAGGTGCCGATGCCATAGGGGGGGTTGCTTGCCGTCACAAAAAGTGGTGCTGAAGATGCGAATATAGAAGGGGCAATAGTGTCAGCAGCACAGAAGAGCCGGATATGGTGGTTTTAAAGAGGGAATGAGCTTATTCAAAAGAAAAAAAAAAAAAACAAGGGGAATAAGCTTCAATTGGCTGTGTGTTTTAATGGTTTTAAAACAGACTATAGAAATATTTATAACTTCTGTTTATCTGCTGAGATGAGCATAGGTGAAATAATTTTGTCAAATATTTAAATTTGAAGAAAAAATTGATGAAAAAACTTTAAAATTTGGAGTGTCAAAATATAAGGATATCATAGTATATCTTTTTAAAAATCACACATGGAGTAGTGGATTATGACAATTTTTAGTATTTTATTCTAAAATGCATAGAAAATTCTTTTTTTCTTTTACCAATTTAGATGGGAGACTAGAACACCAATTGGAGGAATTAGAGCAACATTTTCGAGAACCAAAGATTCTTTACCTTGCATAAATTCATCTGAAAGTACTAAAATCCTTGCACCGACTTTTTTTTAATTTCAATTTAATTAGAATAATATATACTTTATTCATTTAAGTTTACTATATTGTATTGATAATACATGCTTTAGACAAAAATTTGTGCCTAGTAATGTTTTTCCTTCTAATTATTGCATTATTATTATTATTATTATGCACATAACACTGGATTATTATACAAAAAACCCTATTCATATTGAGTTGGAATACGCATTCTTAAAAAAAAAAAAAAAAAAAAAAAAGGTTGGGATATGGGTAAAATGCAAAGAACTTATTTTAAGGGTCAAGATCTGGAAAGTTGGGACACTTGCACCGTCAGTCTGTGCGTCAACATTGCTCACGTGGTAAGGTTGGAGAACTCGCGCTATATATTCTCTGATATTTGATCAGGGACGTTGACCTCTTGACGTAATAGTCAATAGACGATGACGATTGTTTTCACGGTCCAACAGTAATATATGCGACGCGAAATGTGGGCCCATATAAAAAATGGCTCTGTGCCATATGACTAGCCCAGGTGTGTGCCTAAGTTAAGTATAGATTGCCGGACGCGGGCTTGCCGGATGGTCTGTATGGACCGGTACTTGAACCGGTGGTGGAGGGTCACACGTAAATCGGCCATCAATCAGAGGTACTCGAACCCGGATGACGTAGGTAGATCCTACGACAAATTAACAACCAACCGCTTTGGTTCCCTATTTTACAAGACTACTAAATTACGGATTGAATTCATTTAAGTCATGTTATCATAAATATTATTAATTATTTTTAATTTTATTCTATGTCGGATTCCTACTATGCAATATTTGTAATTTAAGAATGGAAAAAGGAGTTATTTAGTCCCAATTGTCCTTGAGAAAACAAGTTACAATGTCTAATTACTTTGATGGTCCAAATAGTAAGGAAGCTATGAAGTAGGAAGTCTTATATTTGAATCAAGCTCTTACCCTTCTTAGTTCTAAGCTCACACTCGCATTCTAAAGATTTATGACACACTTCTACAAGTATATTAAATAGCTAGTGCTGCTGTCAAAAAAAAAAAAAAAAAGCCAGTGCTTTTGTTACAGTCAGTGGGGGTGGCCGCGGCTCAGGAACTATTGGTTCGGGTTTAGAAACTAGCGATTCACGATTTCACTCCCGCTAGAAACGGACCGAAATTGCCTCTAGGTCGATTTAGGGTCGGTTTGAAATTACATAGATTTCAATTTCAACCAGTTCGAGCAATATTAAAAAATTTTAAAAAATGGCTTGAACTTAACTTACAAAAAATATTGGTTGAATGTTTTGTAAAAATGTAAGATCTAGTACATGAATTTATAACACATTTTAACAGTTAATTGGAAAGAAATTATATACCTATTTGCGTAGTAGATCCGAGATTTCTGTGAGTTATAATTACGACCACTGAAGTTAAAGACTAAGAAATATATTAGAAGAACTGAAAACGAGAGCTAAGTTTTCTTCTACTTGACCTTCTCACAAGACGGTGATAATGAGTGTACCAACTAGGATTAGAGTTATGAAGGCAGGAGATAATATTTAGCCTATTTATAATAAATTTTAACAGACGCATTCATCATAAGTTCATGTTAAAATAGGTATACACATCCTATCTTCCATATCGGCTCACTAAAAGTGTCACGAGCCCATAACTTATTTGATCAAAATTTAATTAGACTTATTTCTAATTAATAAACTATATTATTCAGTCCGTTTTATAAAACTTAAAATAAATCAATAATTAATATTAGTCTACACAAAAATTCTTACATGTGTTTCACTAAAATTTATCTTTTTTTTTAAATGTAGTTATATAATTTAGAAAATAAAGATAAAATGTAGAAAATAATATTAAAAAAGAGATTGTGTGCATATAAATGTGTAAAAAAATTAGAGATAGTGAGTATAAATTTATAAATTTTAGAGAGTGTGAAAATGAGAAAGAGCAAGAATGTGAAAAAAAAAATTTAAGACTATATTTATAGGAAAAAATTAAAGAAAAAAAATATATTTACGGTTTAGAATCGGTCAAAAGCAGAATCAGCCTTGAATTGGTCTTCCAGAGTTCCGAGTCGATTTGATCTTGATTTTAGTTTTAACCAGCTTCGGGCAGATTTTGACCAGTCCAATTCCGGGGTTTCGAACTGGCCCGTGGCCACCCCCAACAACTAGAATTGTTGTAGCTACAGCATCATGATATATAGTTGATTTTCCGAAATTGCCCCTCTCTGTTCTTTTGTTTTTTGTTTTTTTTTTAATCAAACAATTGTCAGTTCAGGACGCTCAAAATAAGCCTAACAAATTAAATTTAATATTTTAAAATTAAATTAAATAAAAACATTTAAAAAAATCGAATAAATTAAATCAATTAAATTAAATTTTACATATATATAAATTGAATTAAATTAGATCTATGAAATTCAATTCAATTTAATTCAGTTTGATTTAATTAAATTAAATATATTTTAAATTTAATTTAATTTAATTTATTAATAATTTTAATTTATTTAATTTTTATATAAAATGAAACTAAGATATAAAAATCTAATTTTTTTTTAAATTAAAATTAAATCAAATTAATTTTTATTAAAAAATAAAATTAATTTGATCAAATCAAATTAATATAATATTTTTTTAATTCGATCCAATGTTTGCTTACTTATTCACCTACTTACTACACAGGAAGTCTCAATCTAGCATCACTTCTTGCTTTTTGAAAACAAATCTCTCTTTTGTTGTTAATTCTTATTTTACAATTATTTGACTTTTAGAAGGTATAGATCTAAGCTTGTATTAAATTGATTTAACCTGATAAAAACACCTTAAATTCTCTCTCCCTCATCAAAGGACCATAAAAAATATTGTTCTTTTTTCTTTACTAATTCTTTCAAGTAACATCCATAAATTCAACTAAGCTACATTTTCTACATTAACGTTCGTGGCATTGTATGAATGAAATTGATAAATTCTTCTTGGATTTTTAGAATTGAGCTTGCTTATATATATATATATATATATTGTCAAAGAAAAAGAATCAAGAGGTATTAGAAATATTTTAAAATGCATAGCATTTTAGAATCGTCTCTAAAATTTTAATGTTTCATTAATAAAAGAAAAAAAAATATAATAATCAATATACAACCACCATGGGCAAACTGAAAGAATGTAGGAAAAATAATAAATTATATAAAACTAGATGCATATAGAGAAACTAATACAACGATCTACCATTCACGTCACATTAAAATCCACATCGCATTAAATAAAAGATGCTCAAAATGCAAGAGATATGGACCACCATGAAAAAGACAGACTATCGAACTCGCAGAATGTGCGAGAAACCACAAAATTCACGCCATTATACAAGCCAAATAATTCTGCCACTCTCCGTTTTCAAGAAACTTCCTGAGATCTTCTTGTGTTTATGAGATTATTTCTTCTTTTTTTTTTTTTCTGGTTTTTAATCTTACACAAAACTATGGGATGTTTGTGAATTTCTCTAAATGAATGTTTGGGTTTTTTTTTTTTCCTCTTGTATATCATGAAATGTTTGAACTTCTCAATATTAATTTAATAATTAATTCTGTGAAGAGAGGCAACTGCTGTTAGCTCATATTCAATACAAGAAAACCATGCCAGGGCCCAAGCCGCCTCACCTTACGCTAGGAAGCCCAGCAAAAACTTCAATAAAATTACATGAATGCCACCACAATCCACATGTAAATGACTGCACCTGATATTCAAAAGGAATTGCAAAATTACTACGATTTGATTGAACAGTGACCGAGCGGACCACTTTTGTTCTATTTACTAGCAAAATAGGCGGGTTAAAATTATTTAAAATTTATTTTATATCATTTATTTTATTGACGTATAAATTTTGATCATATCATTATCCAAATATCTCAAAATAAGTTATATGCATTATGCTTGAACAGTGACTGAGCGGACCACTTTTATTCTATTTGCGAGCAAAATAGCAAGTGCGATGCGATGTGATGCTGCGGGTTAAAATTATTTAAGTTTTATTTTATATCATTTATTTTACTGATATATAAATTTTGATCATATCATTATCGAAATATCTCAAAATAAGTTATATGTATTATGAAATAAAAATTAATATAATTATAAAGTATACAAATAGAGCAATATTTAAAAACATTAAGTTCGTGTATTGTGTGGAAGGAAATAGACTTAAAAAAGTAATTTTTTTGTGATAAATTATAGAGAAGTAATAGGAAATATGTAAAAGCAGTTGCCACCAAGTTATTCAATTAATACAATATTCATGATTTATTGTCTATAAAGTTTTATTATAGAAAATTAAACTATGTGCTATTCTTTAAAAGATGATACATAATGGCAATTATTTAAGTAAACTTTTTAAGGTGAAGTTACATTTGAAAGATTGTTAATTATAATCTTCTATGTCTTTTTTTTTTTACTGATAAAATAGGTGAGAATAAAAACTTCTATGCAAGATTTTACTCATTGAATAAAATGAATATTGATTCTACAATCCTTTATTGCACCAATCAATTCTTATATAAAGAACAATCATTGTGAAAATATGCTTAGGAAAAGAGAAGCACATCTTTTTATATTATGTCAGTGGTTACAGATTTTTTTTTTTTTTGAGCTTCAAAAAAGGGATTTAAACTAACTTTTATTCAAAAAAAAAAATACACACAATCATTTAATGTAATGCACAATAAATGAATCCATATTTAACATATTGAATTTATATATTATACATGTGGAAAAAAATTATAAAAGTATGTTATTTACAAACAACTGGAAAATAATAAAATGAAATAATGAAATAAAGATACATTGAAATGTTGTGGCAATGTTTGTTTCATTCATAAATCATAACAGAGTTGTTTGAGAATACTCCAATAACTAGTTAAAAAGCTACCAATCATTACGGGAAGAAGTCTAATATCATATAATATTTGATTGAAAAGAAGAAAAAGATAAAGGAGATAAACTTACTAAGTAAATTGAAAAAAAAAAAAAGAATAGATTTTAACAGAGAATTTAATTTTAATTGAGATGTAAACTAATCTTGGAATACTCTTATTAAAATAAAATAAATTTATTTTTTTACCTTTCTTTAAATGAATATATATTTCTATCATTTCTCATTTGATTTTGGAAAAACATAGCCTCAAGATTTAAATTGCAAAGTACATTAATAAACTTTTTGTTCAACATAGTCTGACAAATATCTTAATCTAATTCTATTACATGCTGAATTGCTAGTTGTTTAAATGATATTGGTAAAATAAAGGTTTCATATATTGCATACTGATATATTAAAAAAAGAAAAAAATATCATCACAGTATTTCTATGCTCACATTAATGCATCTCTGTTCATTTTATACTCTTATTCTTCCTTTTATTTATTGTTTATATTTTAAAATAAAATTTAAATCTATTTTTATTAAATTTTGAAGTAATAATCAGATTTATCTATTTTTGAATTTATTCG